>JAOXNX010000033.1:34404908-34418099 GCA_028566075.1 Solidago caesia
GAATACAAATGGTTAAATGAGAAAGGATTTGAAAATTGTAATTGAGACAATATTACTTTTGAATTTTTACATGATATTCTAATTAATTTTGCTATATGTTTTGGTAGTAGGATTTAAATGTTCAAATATGTCAAGTATGTTTTACCATTTATTTCAAGTAACTTTGTTTTTTAATTGCGAGATCCCAAGAAAATGGAAATAGGAATAGTATATCTTAACTATTAATGGATTTACTTTTCAAAAAAAAATTATTAATGGATTTCCCTATTCCGATCTATGACTTTATTTATTATTGTATACAAATATTAGTTTAGCTAAAAAACATATTTTGATTTTTTTCAATAAAATATTTTCAATGGTTTAAAGCCAATATTAATTCTAAGGAATCCAATCTCCACCATCGTTGCATCTTATGAAGAACATATATTGATAAGTAAATAAATTTAAAAAAAAAAAAAAAGTAAATAAATAAAATAAATATATTGATAAGTAAAAAAAAAAGAAAAGAAGTAAATAAATAAAATAAATATATTGATAAGTAAAAAAAAAAAAGAAGTAAATAAATAAAATAAATATATTGATAAGTAAATATATTGAAGAACATATATTGATAAGTAAAATAATAATAATTATAATAAAAAAAAAGTAAATAAATAAAAAGAAATAAAGTTGGTAGACTAAATAAAACCGGCGTAAATGTTAGACAATGAAAAAGCCAATTGTGGCGGTTTGTTAAACGTGGGCCGTGCCACCGTGTTGCCGTCATTATTTCGGTCGGCAAAATTTCTTCTCGTTATAATTAGTGATTGTAAAGATTTACATTTTATATAAATATATAGAAGATTGATTAAAAAAATATAGGTTATGAGGCGTTCCTCCATTCCATCATATCACAAATCACGAAATATTTAACTTCATTGAAAACGACCAATATATACTAGCATGATATCCACGCGTTGCGATAAATACAATTTACAGGGCATCAGATACCCGCGCGCAGTGACGGAGCCATGTAGGGGGTAAGGGTGGTCATGGCCCACCCTCTACTGAATGAACAGTCACTATATATGTATATCACTATTCAAGTATCTGTATATGTAAGATTTGCAGAGAATTGAAAGTTAAAGCTATGTATATGCATAAAGAAATATGGAGTAGTTTTTCTGTGCAATATGGAGTAAAATGAAAGTGACAGTACATGTTTTAGGCCACTAGTATTTTACTTCCGCATTTGTAATTGTGAAGGCTAGCACATGAATGAAAAACTTGATAGTTTTCCTTCTGCAAACTCATATTTGTCTTTTACATTTTGTAACAACACACAAATTTTAAATCACATGAATTTAAACCCCACATTGTTGTGTTTATTCCATACATATGCTAAACAACACAGACGTTTTCTTTCCATTATGTACTCAACAGTATGCTTAGCAAGCAAATAAAAACCAAAGGCAGCGAAACCCATTGAGGCATACTTGTACCACCTCTAAAAAGCAACATTCGGTAAAGAGATGTAAAAAAAGCTGTTACCGTCACTAAATTTGGCCACCCCTAACCTATATTCCTGGCTCCGTCTCTGCCCGCGCGTTAATGATTGTAGTGTTGATGGTGATGCTGGGGGATTTTTTGAGAGCGCTTTTAATCCAAGTGTGTAGAGAGAATGTTCCAAAAATAGATACAAAGATATTCCGTTAAGTTGCCTTTCTTACGTTAGTAGATAACTTGAACATGTAAATCTTTTTTTTTTTTTAATACATAGTTTTGCATAACGAAACATTAAACATGTTAAATTAAAAATGCATATTACTGTTACAATGGCTGGTGTAATTTCAACACCATATACGGGTGTATTTTGGTTTTGGAGTGGAAGTAAAGGTAAAACGACAATTCATTAGCCTTGTCATCGATTCATTCATTTTAATTAATTAGCTGGCAACGTACTCTAAAGGGCCGTTTTAATTAACGCAATAATAACTTTAAAAAAAAAAAAGAGTCTTAAATAACGTACATTTATTTATTAATTTATTATTACAAAGTAGTAACTCAAACGCCATTTTTATTACTAAATTATCATCATCTTGTATGTAATGTTATTCATTCATACCACATCGTGAAACAAGAGAATACTAAAAATAAAAACAACCATTCCCACGCTCTTTATTTTATATTGAGTATTTAATTTAATATAAATAAATAAAAATAAATAAATGAAGAGATGGGGAAGTTGACTTGGGTAGAAAGAAATCAAAAAAAAGAAAAGAAAAACGGGTAATTGGATTCGGGCAGAGCGTGAGTAACGGCATGTGCCGCATGTCCGTCCGTAAAGTGTAATGTAATATTTATTATTATTATATATTATTATTTCCTAAATAAATAATAAAAGAAAAACGGAAGTATAATAATGATAATGATACATATATAACATCCAAAGCGTCCTTCGATCCTTATATATTTCCTAGAGAGAGAGAGAGAAAGGGAACAAATTAGTTAAAGAGATAATAATATATGGCGTTTTAGTCGATATATTAACAGTGAATTAGTAGTAGTGTGTATTCCTTGATAATTCATTCATTCATTCATTCATTGTTGTTAGTGGCGGGTAGTTGGCGGCCGGGTTACAGAGCTAGCTGTTTATCTGCTGTTTCTTTCTTTGTTTCTTTGTTGAAATCAATCGTTGTTGGTTTCTTTCAAAATTAAACCTCTTGTTTCTTTAATTTTTGTTTTTATTTAATAAATAATAATACAAAGAAAAAAGCAAGGAAAAGTTAAAGAAAGATGATGATGCAGATGGAGAGAAGGCCTTATTTGGATGAATTTGAGAAACTTCTTGTTCGAATGAACACTCCAAGGTAATATTCTTCAATTCATTCCTTCCCTTTTAGTAATTAGTTATTGCCTAATTAATTATACATAAACCATAACATGCATATATTATTAAAGATTGTACTTTGAATATTATCGTAACATGTACGTAATAGTTACGTTTAATATGCAAACCAATATATAATACTTAATTTTATCAAGATCGAGAGATAAACTACAAATTCATTCTTGAGTCATACATGGCGCTTAATCATATTATATGTTATGAGATGATTTTTTTTTTTTTTTTTTAACATGTATGTTATGATCGAGATGATAATAACAGTAGTTACTAAATGCTTGCTAGCTTTTTACAATACAATAATATAAACTTCTTAATAATTAATTTATGAATGAATATACCAGGCCTAATTAATTTATGATTTTTCAACGACTTATCTTTTGATTTTCCATATATGTCTCAGTTTTCCGATTCCAATTCAAAATATATGTTTGAATTCATTCATGGACAAGTAATTAATTAAGTCTCTTAAACTAATTAATTACTTTAATTGGATGGACAGGGTCATGATCGATAATGCTGGTTGTTTAAACGCCACCCTCGTCATGGTAACTTTTTTCTTTTACTTATGGTAATTTTAACTTGACAGTATATATATTATTTATTATTCGCCTAGCTAGCCTAATAATTTACCATTATTGTGGGTAGATTGATAGTGCAAGAAAAGATGGAATACTTCTAGAGGCGGTTCAAGTTCTTACGGATCTTAATCTTTTAATTAAAAAAGGTTATGTTTCTTCTGATGGAGGGTGGAACATGGATGGTAACTTTCTACAGTATCTCCTTGTTTTTATTTCTTTCTTAACTTTATTATCATTTTTATTTACAGTAGTATATAAATATCTTTTTTCTAACTGATTTTAATTGTCTACAGTCTTCCATGTTACTAATTTGGCTGGTAACAAATTAACTGATAACAGCATCATTAACTGCATTCAACAGGTAATTTCTTCTTTTATTTATTATAACTTTAGTTATCCTTTTATATAAATTTTTTTTTTTAATATATAAAGATATATGTGTGGGTTCTCTCTGTTTTTGTGTTCAGTATTTAGTACTGTGCTAATAATTAATAGAACATTGTTTTGTTGTTTTTTTGCAGTCACTTGGATCAATTCACAACACAAGATCTAAATCGTTTGATGGAATGACAGCAATCGAGCTAACTGGTACCGACAGAGTTGGCCTTTTATCCGAGGTTTTTGGCGTTCTATACGATCTCAAGTGTGATGTGGTAGAATCTAAAGTATGGACACACAATGGCAGGATCGCGTCTCTCATTTACTTAAAAGATTGTGATTCAGGATGCCCGATTGGGGATTCTAAGAAAATTGAAAGCATAGAAGCTCGTTTAAGAAACGTCCTTAAAGGGGATAATGATATTAGAAGTGCAAAAACATCGGTTTCAATGGCAATCACTCATACAGAAAGACGGCTTCATCAGATGATGTCTGCAGATGGCGATTATGAGAGAACCCCAATTATAAAAAATAGTGGTGAATATGCTCCAATAGTTTCCGTTCAAAATTGCTTGGAGAAAGGGTACTCGGTTCTGAACATAACTTGCAAGCAGGATCGGCCCAAGCTTTTATTTGATGTAATTTGCACGTTGACAGATATGCAATATGTAGTCTTTCATGCCACCATTAATACCACAGATGATGATGGAGCGTATCTGGTAAATTTTTATAATTAATTCGTTGGCTTCTAGCATATATAATAATAATAATTAAGAGGCCGTCTAGGAAACTTTGTTCAATATTTGTAATGGGTTGTGGTTTATTTTGTTGAAGGAGGTTGAATCTTTTCTAATTTTTCTCAGGAATTCTTCATTAGACACGCGGATGGAACCCCAATCAGCTCAGAAGCTGAAAAGCAACGGGTAACTCTATGCTTGAGGGCTGCCATCGAGAGAAGAGCGTCTGAGGTAGTATTAATTATTAATTAAGAGATATATATATATATATATCTCAATTAATTTTTTAAATTTCAACTAGTTGAATGATCATGTTATTAATGTTTAATAATTGTTTTTTTAGGGTGTTCGGCTTGAGCTATGCAAGGCGGACAAGCCAGGACTATTAGCAGAAGTAACACGAACATTCAGAGAAAACGCCCTAAATGTGACACGTGCTGAAATATCTACAACAATGGGTACGGCATTGAACGTATTCTACGTCACGGATGCTTTAGGTAACAGCAATGTGGATTCAAAAATCATAGAATCGGTTCGACAAAGAATCGGGTCAGATTACCTAAGAGTAAAGGAACTACCAATAGCATGCAGGAAGAAGAAGAATCATGAAAAAGCAGAGAATGAAGAAGGTGGGCTTGGTGGGACAGTTTTGTTATCACTTGGAAGCTTGTTAAGAAGGAACCTTTACAACTTAGGGTGGATCAAGTCATATTCTTGAAACACAAAAAAAAATTAAAAAATAGGGGGGGAATTTTTTAAAAGTTTGTTTAGGGGGGTTTAGAATAGAATATATACTTTGCTTCGAGAGGAGGGAGGGATAAATGTTTTGTACATAAAAAAAATAAAATATACATACATACATATAAATATATATGTTTGGTGGGGGTGGGGGTGGGGGATTAGTGGTTGTGACTTGTGTGATGGTTTGGTATCGACTAGGTAGATACACAAACAGGGTCAGGGAGGGAGGCACACACACATATTAGGTTTTGGATGGATGGTGAATGGGGGCCACTTTGAGTTATTACCTTGCTGGCAATTGCATGCAAAAGAAAATATGGGGGCAATTATTTAGATACAGATAGGATGGGAGTTGCACCCTTTTGTTCGACAGTTATATCTAGGGTGCTACTATGCATGGGCACATACTAGTTGCTTTGTATATAACTTTTTTAATATATGACTATTCTATGCTAGTGTTATATTGACTTCTTTGACCACTTCTTTGTCTCTCCATATATAACGACAATCATGCAAATAATTTATATTCTTGCCACATTTCTCTCTTGTACAGAGCATATCGTATGAAATTAATTATAGTATAACCTTGAAAGGAAACGAACGACTTTAATGATATAGGTTGTACGTACAACCTTGAAATCAAGATGACATGTGAATTGTGAAATATGCCACCTTGAAAAGTGTTTTTTTCTTAAAGGGAAATTTTACTCCAATTCTAATATACACAGAATAATTCATGAGTTGGCTTGAGATTTTAAGGTTTTGATTTAAATTTGAGTGTGAACAAAAATGTTTCCCAATTTAAAGATAAAATACACGAGTTCGCTTATTCCACGTTGCCCCTGAAAAGTGTTTTGTAAGTCGTATGATTGATGGCATTTGGTGATTGAGATGGTTGGTCTTCTATCTCCTTTAAAAAATTCTTGTTGAAAGATTTTTTCCTTTCTCTCACGTAAACCACCTAGGATTCTCTTTTTTCCACAATTACAAAAGTTAAAAAGATATATGCCCCGTTTGTTTTTTTAAGAGGTTTATATCTAAATCTGAATATCACTTTTGAATATTAAAAGGTTGTTTAAATGTCTAAATCTAAATCATTATTGTTGTTTGTTTTTTATATAACATTTAACTTTGAATAATAAAATATTTAAATAAACTCAATATTAACTAAAATCAAAATAATATATTCATATAATATAAAATATTGAAATCAAACATTTACGTAGTTTGCAGTCTAAAAACAAATTAAAACCCATTTTGTATTTTATCTTTACATTATCACCCTCCCCAGCCCTCATTAGGGATTGCAATAGGCCGGGTATAGGCCGGTTTTAGGTAATCCCGAACCCGGACCCGTTTAAAAATCCCCGCCCCATACCCGGACCCGACGGGTCCCCATTTACATACTAACCGTCGGGTAACGGGTTTCCCCACGGGTAATCGGGGATCCGTTTACCTACAAAACACACATTGAATTCACTTGCATATACAGTACTTATATAAGAGGAAGCTTCATTTTTAAGAATAATGTTACTGAGTCTATATTCACATATACTTATTTTAGGAAAAAGGTTGATAATGCTAAAATTCTTAAAAGTTGAATAAATTCTAATATGAATATTTTATGTAAGAACCGATAGGAATATGATTCACATGTAAAAATTTTATTACTATGTAATGTAATATATGCGGGTCGGGTATACGGGGCGGGTTTCGGGTATACGGGGCGGGTATGTGGGTTTTCATCTAATACCGGACCCGGACCCGGACCCGCTAAAAAAATTAAAACCATCCCCATACCCGGCCCTAGACCTGCATACCCGGACCCGAACCCGGCCCAAAAATATCGGGTTTCGGATTTCCCCATCGGGTACGGGTTTGTTTGCCATCCCTAGTCACGGGCCTCTTTTGGTGAAGGGTCGGGCTTTGCCATTTGTTATTAATTAAACTTTTTAATAAATATGCCCTTAACTAATTTAAAGTCCAATTAAATTGGTAATTCATTTATTAATTAATTAAAACTCTTTTAAATAACAAATAAATAATTTAATTAAATCATTAATTAAATTGCGTAATAATCAAATTATCTCGTAACTTCATGGTCAGAACATTTCTCGTTCATATGCGTATGACCCCATGGGCTAAAAAATGCGAAGACATATAATTTATTAGTTTATAATGGTTCACACTATTTCAATACTCCCACTTATGGACTACGCCTCTTCCATGTATCACTTCACACCCAAAACAGCCCACACTACTGTCGGTTAAGTAACAGGTTTGAAATTGAATCAAAGCACGAAGTTACGCACTTTCGAGGCATACGCCTATGTATATCAAGTCAAAGGATCTACAGAGGGGATCATTTCGAGATTCACTTGTGACTTTTAATCCCTTGAAGTAAATCCCTTAAAGGGTTGTCCAATATCGGTCCCCACGGATACAAGTGAATGAAGCTGCATGCATTTCTCCGCACTTTATTTACCTTGCTTTGGGAGAGATGGGGTCTCACTGCCTTAGTAAATAACAACCTCCCACTCACAATTACCTTATTTTCGCACTATCATTCCCATGTGTGGACCGATAATGGAAGTTTAGAATAAACTTGTTTATTCATGGATTAAATATACAAAAATGGAACACAGTTGCATTTATGGTAATCTTCATCATATATAAACTAATAGGTTTGATAAACGCATCTGTTATAGGTTCTAATATCCAAACGCTAAATCCTCATATCAGATCAATTCCTTATTCAGAAAATAGAACGATCCGATAATGTTCTTACAAATTATTCTATCATTTTCCTTTTAATATATTTGAGATTCGGTTGATAAAAGAAGAGAGCTTTTAGTTTCTCGTCTAGCGAAGTAAAGAATCTTATAGCGAATATATCTTACTATTTCATAGACACTCAAATCATTTTAAACCTCATATCTCATAGATATTGTTTCACTAGCATTAGTTTCTTCCGAGTTACAAGATTCAAAACGATTTGTTTCTTATTAACTTAAAATCTAAACCCTTTCATCCGCATATTCAAGTAATCGTATCCTCCTCACTGGTGATTAACTTGCAAAGATAATTTGTAAAGTTATTGTTTGACTTTTTCCAATTTACTTAACTTGCAATAAACGTTTGCTAAAATTAAAATTAAATTTAAAAAGATATAATAGTCTTTTTCAAACTTGAAAAATTAAGTGATTTAACAAAAGTTAATAATTTTAAATTAAGTGATTTAACCAAAGTTAGTTTATAACTTTTTTATAATGTAATAACTATAGATCTTGTGGGTTGTTTATCTTCTTATGTTTGCACTTTAAACAAAGTGATTAATATAGTGATACGACTTAAGTATAAGTCAAATATGTATAGTTCTTAATCATCTTCTTTAAACATATCTGTTTTTTTAATGGCTTAAACAAATCTGGTGTTCTTGAATTTCAAACTATCACTTAATACAATTACTTTTAAGTTTAACTAAATGTTTTTGGAAACATAAAATCATAAAACCTTATGTTTTTTTATTTAAATAAAAACATTTGTATCATTAGTTTATATCTTACCTTTGATTGTAAATCCATTAGTCTTCGGTGAAAAAATAATTATTTGTAAATTAATTCATCTTAACATGATACTAATTAACTTCACATTATTAGTACTAAAAATGTATCCGGATAATTAAATTTCGAGTAAAATCAAATTCAAAATAAAAATTTATAAATTTTAATTACTACATAAAGCAAGTGGTGTGATCGGCCAACGGCTTCGTCGGTCGCTGACTTAGAGTTGTTAACATACGAGAATATAAAAGTTGTGATTTTTGAAAAATTTTATAAATAAAATGATCAGACATAATACATATGAAAATGTTTAAAAATTTAAATTTCAAAACTTATGTCATATACTTTATAATGTAGTATATATAATGTTCTATGTTATTATGTAAAAAATTTAGTACCATAATATAAGAAAAATTTGTTTCAAATATTTTCCTTTTATTTGTTAAGATTATTAATTTATTTTGATATCAAAATTTTTATATAGCTTTCATAATTATAGTGTAGTTTTTTAAAAGTTAACCAATGTAATCAAAATAATTACACATGCAATTAAGACAACATATGCGAGACTGTGACAACCAGCAAAATCCGGGTTAATTTAAAACTTAAACAATCTATCATTACACGTATCACATTGGAAAGGTCGATTTATATATTTGATTAATATGTGTAAACAAAACATACAAAATGAATAACCATCGTTATGGAATAACGAAACCGACACACATCCCTCAGATAAGGATGACCCCTATAGTATATGTGTGTGTGTGTGTGAATATGAAATTTTTATGTGACAACACGCCTAGTTGGAAACCTTTACATTAGAAAAATAATATATAAAAATATATATAAGTTGATATATATTGGCTAGATAATTAAAGCATATAATCTTACCATTTATGCATGAAAAAAAAAACATTCAAGAGTAATTTATAAAATATAATAATAAGTAATGATATTAGCTAATAAAATTACAAATATTCCTAACCAAAAGTTATATATGTATATGTATAATTTTATACAATTATATGAATCAGTTATACAAACCCAATTACAAAATTAAAATAAATAAAACAATAAAAATAACCCAACTCATTAAACCAACCCACCAATTTGGCCCAAGCTCTAACCCAAGCCCACCAAATGAAACCCTAACCCTAATCTTACCTCTATATAAACCCACTAATCCCACACCCTTAATCCCTTCAAACCCTAAACACTTAAACACATGCAAACACACTCTTCCTCCCTCTTCTCTCTCTCTACCTCATGGCTCCACCCTCACCAAGAGGGCAGCCCACTTCATTCCCAAAAACACACTAAAACTTCTTTTAATCATCATCTAATATCATCTAATAATAATATCATCAAAGGCTTAAAGGATTAAGGTTAATAATAAGATTTAGAAAAGTAAAACTAATTTTTTCTTCTATTTTCTTGGCTGATTTTAAACAGCCCCTAAACCCATAAAACTCCTCATAATTCAATCATTTAAAGCAAGAAATCATCATCTAATCATAACCTAATAATAATCTAACGATATGGAAAGTTAAAGATTGATTCATTGGTTTATAAGATAAGAAAACCTTAAGTTTTCGTATCATTTTTGGATCTAAATATAAAAATAATAATAACACCATCTAAAATCATCATTCATGGTTTGGAATCATTAGTTTTAGATTTGTGATTCGTATTTGATAGTATGTGGAAGTCGAATCGGCCACCCTCCTTCCCATGAGGGCCGGCCGAATCTATATAGGGTGTAAACCCATATATTTTTCGTTTATTTCTTGCTTATAATCCTCTTCAATGATTTGTCTAATCATTTTGGGTGTTTGGCTTTTTGGTTTCGAACACTAATTCTTATTTTAAGACAAGAGAAGAATGGATTAAGTTAGCTAATTATTTACTAGTTTTTATATGAGATTTCATCATCCATAAAAGTATTTCTTTATTTTATTTTACAAGATTCTATGTAGATTGGGTTGTTTTGTTTGTATATGCTTTATAAAAACTTTTATCTATCTTTTGTGGTTATTGTATTATAATAAGTAAATGGTGTTGGATCTTGTGGTTTGTGGATATTAAAAAATTGGATAGAAAAGTTTATTTTTGGATTTATTTGGACGTTTGATAGTGTACTAATCATGAGATGTGTTTATCAATACACATAGAAGGAAACCAACAGATTGTATGGTTCTATGTGTGTGGGTATTTACAAATCATTGAAAAGTGTCACTATCAAACATAAAAAAACTTTTTGTACGAGATTATACTTGTGTGATTGTCTTACAAGTGTATTGCACACGCGTAAGCATTTTACACACGTATATTTGAGTACAAGGATCGACACTTGATTTCTTGTTTGGGAACCATTGTTTTTTTTATAAAGGTATGTGCTTGTGGATCTATTTTATGCATGTAGAAAAACACCAACAGATTGTATGGTTATATATGTATGAGTATATGCACAAGTATGTATCAATATGAAAACTCTCGTGATTATAGATACATACGACTTTAATCTACCCTTCTTTTGCCCACCTCCTTTTTAAGGATACCGGTGCATGTGACCTGGCCTACGTATGTATAAATAATCATGGACATTTATATACAATTTGTTTCTATTCGTGTTTACACTTAAAACCTCGGAGTTACCCTGGACCTAGTGTACATGTTTAGAATGAGTTGTTGTATAAATGTCATCTTTATTGGTTGCCATATAAGTAAAATAAAATGAGAATAATCAATTGATTATTCTTGAAAAATAGATAATGATTTATTTTATATCTTATGTCCTTTCACATGATCCACACCATCTAAATAAAATGGAATTATTTAAAACATAATATTGAGCTAAATATATATTTATAAGTAAACTTATGTATTTATATATGTACATATGTAAACACTTATGGAAGCATGCAAGTCAAAATAATATTCAAGATACTATCATTCAAGTTCACGCTATTAAAGTCAGGGGATAAAATAATATTCAAGATACTATCATTCAAGTTCACGCTATTAAAATTAGAGACTTGACTCTGATATTTTACCCTGACCAGAATAACAGCAACGCAGAGAGTGATTGTGGATCCCCCGTGCGTATAATTGAACCACTTATCTGTCAAGTTAAAAAATCAATCTGCCACATATTCCTAAGAGTATTTAAATAAGTTAGTAACATTTACCATGTATTCATACAATTGTCCTGATCCATCTAAAAGAAAAATTGCATCAGCATGAACTACTACTATTAAAGCCTATAGTCATATCACACATGGAACTCCCTACTCTCATTGGAATGCACATAAAGGCAAATGATGAAACTTTATTTTTGTCGCTATGTAATGCTAGATGCTGTTGGAATCATGCATATCACTCTTTAAAACTAACAAAGAGAGTAAAAAAAATAATCAGCCAGTAGCATTCACTCTTCAAAACTAACAACATGGCAGTTATTCAAACTACAAATTCATTTAACAGAACCAAACATAAAAGTACACGACTAATGTCCACGTTTTCAACTATCTAGCTTTAGCCGGGTTCTCCCAGCTATTTACCTTGAATATGACTCAAGAAGAATGCAAAACGGCTATCTGTTGTAGTATGAGAATGACTTCATCATGATCATAGGCAACCTGCTAAAAGTTTTACAGCTTGGGATGCATAAATAGGGTGAAACTTTTATACTTGTAATTTCACATTGATATCCCTTTAATGATATAGATCTGGTGATGAAAGTTCCACTCCTGTTGGTAAATAAATAGGATGAAGAAAAAGGTTGCTAGGTATCCCTTTAATGATATAGATCCTTGTATCCTCGTCGTCGTCATAAAATGTCTGTGGGTCTGTACTGTGATCATCACCTACATTACTTCGCCCCGACCCCCTCCCATTGAAAAGCATGGCGAAGTAATCTTCCTATCTTTTCCTGATGTCTCCGTCAGTGGCGGATCCAGGAAATTCTAAGGTGGGGGGCACAAAAACTTACCTTAGACCGTTAGACGCAATTCTGCAGCAACATAAAACATATCAATCAATCGCAGCAAAACAGCAATTCTGTAGCAATTTTGCAGCAATTCTGCAGCAATTCTACAGCAAGTGATCAACAAAAACAGCATTAAAAATCAGCTAAACTGCAATTCTGTAGCAATTTTGCAGCAAAACAGCAAACAGCATTAAAAATCAGCAATATTACAGCAAAACTTACCTTAGACCGTTAGACGTAATTCTGCAGCAACATAAAACATATCAATCAATCGCAGCAAAACAGCAATTCTGTAGCAATTTTGCAGCAATTCTGC
>JAOXNX010000033.1:34442541-34456839 GCA_028566075.1 Solidago caesia
CATGTGTAAGCAATTATATAGTGAATGATAAATGATTTTATTAAAATACCCTTTTAATTTTAATTTTAAAAAAGTTCATAAAGGTTCCTGACCTTTTAGGGGTTCATAATATAACTTTTCCATATATATATATATATATATATATATATTTAATTGTAATTTAAAAAGTTGTGAACTTTTTTAAAGCTTTTACCATGAGTGTAAAATGTAAAAGTTATTTACAAAAAGCTTTATATAAAAACTTAATAATTAGAGATGTCCTTCATATTAACCGATATGTTTTACAATAAACAACTTTAACAAAAGTATAATCTTAGATGCAAAGAAGCCAAAATTCATCTTAGATGCATTTAGGACAAATATATTAAAACTATGCTATATAGGTGATTCATAATATGTAAACTTCTAACCGACAAGACCTTATAGATATATTAATCAAAATAAATATTTATTTAATCAATATTAATTAAAAGGTCAACTTATTTCGTAAATACAAATTAAAACTTTATATTAAAAAATTAATTATTTAAACATAATATCACTAGTTATTACTATTCTATTACATCATCGTAACCAACTACCATCAAAAGTCGGCATTCGTTTGCGCCAGGTGACACCATCTTCCATTACATCCGTGCAAAATATTTTGAAATTTAATTATCAGATGTCAATATTTTGATTCAATTTTGAATTTTAAAATTTTAAATAACTTGCAAAGGTCACATCAGGTATACTAGATTAAATAACTTGCAAAGGTACCCACACATTATATATATGCAGTGGTAGATTACTTCTCAATTTTTAAAAGATTTGTTCAGTTAGGACACCACACAAGAGGTGATAAGTTTGTCGATCGTTGATTCTGACTTTGTATTGTCTAAGACACAAATATAAAAATTGTGTTTATTATTTAATGATGGAATATTTAAATACAGAATTGAATAGATAGATTAAGGGTGAGGGTAAAATAATAATTTTTCAATAGTTAAAATTTCAAGATTTAAGTCATTAACCGTTTGCTTTATAAATAAATATAGGTATAGTGCTAGTCTTCTTGAATACACTCTAGAAGTGTGTCCACGTGATACGCAGTAATTGAATATGTTTCAAGTTATTCAACAATGAAACACGGCTACAAAGTTGGGGGTGACGACGCGCAGCTTCGCTGAGAACCGACTTTGTATAGTGGTTTTTGGTAATTATGTAAGAGCTAGAGAGTTATAATGATATTCATATGTTGACTTTGAATTGATAGTAATTAATTAAATGTTTGTTTTAGGTAATTTGAATTTATCCTGACCAACTAATAGTGCCTTAAGTTATAATGATATTTGCGAGTAATCCACACCTTTCAAAAAAATATATATATAAATAAATAAATAAATAAAATAAAATAAATGATATTAAATACAACAATGGAATAGTAAGATCTTTGTTCTTAAAAATTCAAACTTTAAAATAATGATCAAATGCTTTATAATGTAATATAGATTTTTTAAGCCCAATCTAAGCTTAAGTATAAACGTAGATGAACAAAGTCATTTTTGTAACCAAGTTTCTATAAATAAAAAATTACGTTGAATATCACTCAAAAATTAGGTGTGAATTTTTTTTTTTTTTTGTTACATTCAACTTTTTTTTTTTTTTTTTCCTTTCTTTGTGATGAAAAATTAGGTGTGAATTTTTTTTTTTTTTTATACTTTTAAATATACACAAGTTTTATAATTCTACATGTTTATAAGTGTAAACAGTTTTTCTACATGTATAATTGTAAAAATTATTATGATTCCATAAGTTTATTCATACATGTAAATATAATGATTGTATACAAATTTTTAAGCTTGAAAGAAAAAGATATGAGCAAAGAATATTTTTGCAGTTGAGTATGTTTAATTTGTTATATGTAAAGGACTATTTTAATAATATTATGTATAATGGTATTCCCGGCCTATATATCATTAAAATGTAATTTAACATATAATTTATAATTTATTTAAATTAATCTAATCCATTATATATACGGATAGTGTAAATTTAATATGGAAATAAAAATGTCAAAGTTTGTTTTGATTATACATTTAGGGTTTTTAATTTTCTTAAAATTAAAGAAAGTATATGCATATCTAAATTATCACTAAGCATAAAAACAATATTAAATATTTTAACATCGTTATTTTAAGCTAATCGTGTATATACATCTAATTATTTATAACCGTATATATAAAAGATTTTCCTCCTATTTTTTACCAAATTTTGTTAACATTTTTATTATGATTGTTATTATTGTTAGTCACTTGAATTAGCAAACATAAAATATATACCTCTGTTGATCTTCCCGTTTTATTAGTTAATCCTATGTAATTTTTTAGCTTGTTGATTTCATTTCTTAATGAGCTGTTAGGGTGTGGTCGAACTTTTGCTTTTGGTATTGTATTGCACCTATATGTTGGGCGTTTTGTAAAGTCAATCTAGTATACTGCTAGATTGTCTGTTTTTATTTGATGATATAAAACTCTGACCAGTGTAACTTTTACCTATATATATATATTGTTCGTTTTCTTTGGTTCATGTACTATTCTTTTTAACCAATTTAATAAATAAAATAATCTGGTTAAGAAATTGAATTTTGAAAGTAGATTAAGTAATTAAAAAATCTCGATATTAAATTGTTAAAATTAATGGTTAGAAATAGGATTTTTCTTTTAAAGAATATGCTCAAAATATGCTCATATATAATAAATTATTGTTATTATATTTGAAAATAAAAGTAAAGGTATGGTTAGAGATCATTTAACAATTTTTGTCCTAGATTTTGAATAATATAATAATATATAATA
Organism: Solidago caesia; assembly: GCA_028566075.1. Taxonomy (NCBI): domain Eukaryota; kingdom Viridiplantae; phylum Streptophyta; class Magnoliopsida; order Asterales; family Asteraceae; genus Solidago; species Solidago caesia. The sequence continues at coordinate 34,445,379 of JAOXNX010000033.1, forward strand.
CAACATGTTCATATCCTTTTCTTTTAACACATATGGGCATTTTGATTTAACTTAAATCAAACTAGATTGATGTCCGCGCGATGTAGCGGTGATGATAACGGCGACGGCGATGGATGGTGATGGTGGTGGCAACTAGTGGCGGCGGTGAGTAGAGTAGTTATTTTAGGAGTTATGAGATATATGTTGTAAATTAATTTATTAAGGGTATTTGTGGGAGACATGGGAGGCCTAGAGGATGGCAAACCCGATTCTCGACCTAGACACATTTTCGAAGGGGGCACAAAATTTTGAAAATTATATATATATATGGGAAGATATCAAGTTATCAAGTTGAACATATCAAGTTATCAAGTTGTAATTTAAAAGTTCTTATGGTTTTTCCAATTTAAATGATTCTCTTATGAACCTTTTCCTATATATATATATATATATATATATATAATGTATAATGTGTTATATTGTTAATCAAGTTTGTTATTCACTTGAGACAAGATTTGAGCAATTCAAAGAGTACGAGAAATTATTTGGCTTTTTGTTTCCACATAACTTGAGGGGAATTAAAGATAAAGATCTTAAGTTGCGTGTCACCTTCTTGAAAATGCACTCAAGTTTAAAAAAAGATCGGATATTGATGCTGATGAACTTTATATGAAGTTGAAGTTATTTGACACGCTACAAACCGATGAACTTAACAACCCTATAGATGTTTTGAAGCGTCTGAAAGAGTTTGGTTATTTCCCGAATGCAAGCATTGCATATAGAATATTGTTGACTATTCCAGTCACAGTTGCATCTGCAGAAATAAGTTATTCTAAGTTGGAGTTATTGAAATTTTATTTACGATCAACAATGTCCCAAGAAAGACTTAGTGGATTGGCCATGATAGCTATCGAAAACGAAATCTTGGAGAATATAAACTGCGAAGAGTTAATCAACCAATTTGCTATGAAGAATACTATGAGAGCTTCACGAATCATCAGTTAACTAATAACTACTATGGTATGTATTTATGATATTATGACTTTGATATGTATATATAATTTATTGTTATAACATTAGTTATAATTTTTAATAACATGTGATATAATCTTTGTATTTAGAAAAGCATGTAAAAATAGTAATAAGAGAATTGGATATATATCACTTCGTATTTCAATCACATTTAGATGAAATATATGTCATACGCTCACATGGGGAAATTTCGGAAATTTAGTCTTTCGGGCACATGCAACTAAAACAACAGAAGTTCTGGATTAGACTTTCGAAGACATGCAACGTAAAATTGAGGCCCGTTTTTTAACCGTGACTCGTTCCGTTGGAGAATCAGTTACTATACCACTTCTACTAATCCATTCCCCCAAATATGTATATATATATATATCGATGACCAAACGAACTGAACACACAAAACTTCCCTCGCTCGCACTCACCATTAATTAGTTGCTGTGTGGATCTTCACCATCTCAAATGTTGCCTTACTCCTCCTTGCAAGAGGCTGAAACCGCCATTGGTCGACCTCTCACCATTGCAGAAACCTTATGGTTCAAGTACTCTGCCAACAAGTCCGACTACGTCCTCTACTGCCACAACATTCCCTTAATTTTCATCCTAACAACTTTCTTACCTCTCGTCTATGTGGTTATTGAACTCCTCTTTCCTGATTATGCTGCCTCTTACAAAATTCAACCCAAGATTAAAGTTTCTTTATATGAGAACTTCAAAGTTTACTTGGGTGTAATGCGAACGTTCATCCTCCTAGTCGTACCCATACTACTCGCCTCTCATCCTTCTGTACAAGTAAGATTAATTTAATTAATTAGCTGCAGCTAGCTTGATCATATATATATAAAACTTTTGGATATATATATAGTTATTTCTAACTTGTAAGTAATTGGCGGCCATATTAAATAATAATAATGTAGATGATTGGGATTCGAACAAGCTTGCCCTTACCGTCACTAATGGAGATTGCTTCTCAATTGCTTGTCTACTTTCTTATTGAGGACTACACCAATTATTGGATCCATAGATTCTTTCATTGCAAGTGGATGTATGACAATATTCATGTTGTTCATCATGAATACACAGCACCAACGGGGTTTGCTACACAGCATGCACACTGGATTGAGATATTGGTCTTTGGGATTCCATCTTTCTTGGGTCCTTCTATTGCTCCCGGCCACATGGTTACGTTCTTGTTGTGGCTTGCCTTGAGGCAGTTTGAGGCTGTTGAGAATCACAGTGGGTACGTACCTAGCTATACAACTTAACTATCTAACTAATACAGTTAATTACAACCCCTAGCTAAGCTAGCTATATATAACAACCCGGCCATAGCATGCATCTCTATCTATATATCTATCGTATATACTTAATAAAACACTAACTGTAGTTGGCACTTTTGGTGATGTCAAATTAATTTAATTTGGTTTCTTTCTTATCATCAATCAATATATACTAATTGGATATATATACGTACAGATACGACTTTCCATGGACATTTAAAAAATTTATCCCGTTCTCTGCTGGTGCGGAGTATCATGACTATCACCATTACGTTGGAGAAAAGAGCCAGAGCAACTTTGCACCCATCTTTACTTACTGTGACTACCTATATGGAACAGACAAGGTAACCAATTTTACTTACATATTCCAAACCCACAACCTACATCACATCACATATATTATTATATATGCCATATATATATATTTATATATTTTTTAGTACTCTACTATATATATATTTTCTTTAGTAGTCTAATGGTGTAATATATATATTAATTAATAATATTGTACATGTTTGTTTTCTCATCTCATCAGGGCTACCGGTACCGTAAGAAACTTCTGGCTCAGCAGGTACTTCACATTTAATTAATTAATTTGACATTAATTAATATCGATCTTTATCTCTAAAGTTATATGCTAATTAAATCTTTATATTTGTGTCGATATATATATATACTTTAGTTAAAAGATGGCTCAAAAAGCGACGTCGGTAAGCTGCAAAATGGTGGAACATATGCTTATGCGACAGGTATAAAAAAGGAGGAGTGATGATCAATACGTGCAACTGATGATCACGAGACCAATTGTTGTTGAGTTTCCGCATACGTACATACATACATATATATATATATATAGTGTATGTATACGTCATCACCAGATCATCTTAATTATAGCTAGCTTTCTATACGTACTATAGCATCGCATCCTGAGAAATTAACTTCCTTTGGGTGGGTTGTTTCTCAATAATATGTACTACGAGTAGTATTTATTATGCTTTAATTATATATTATATTAAATATATATATGCTCCTCTGTTACATAAAGTTCATCCGGGCCGGCCTTATTGTTCCTCTGTTTACATACTTACTATATATATAAAAGTGATTGTAATGTAATTCACTAGTTAGTACGTGCAATAAATAAAAAGAAGACCGAGGCATCAAATTAACTAATGGACTCTCCAAAGCCTAGCTTAATTAATTGGTTGATAAATTCGATTTAATTGGGTACTTATTAATTATGTTTATGGACTTTTGTATATATATACTGATGATGATGATGATATATTTCCGTATAATTGATGAACGAACTGATGGATCGATCTATTAATTAATTATTGCTAGCTCATTCTAACAAATTACTTTTTGAAGTTACTCCTCCGTATATTAATTAAACAACTCTAGAATCACAGATACTTGCATATATATGCATGGATCATGCATGTTTAATGTTCATATTATTATATTATATTATTCATTAATTAATATGAGCAAGTTTATTTTTTATTCAATCCAAAATGATTTCCCCTCTTATTACACATGTGTGACATTTCTATGATATATACTTTTCAAAAACACAACTTGGAATTTCCTTCAGTTCTCTTATAATAATAATAATATTTATTAATTATAAGAGATCCAAATGATATTAATTTCCTTCTTAATTATCAATCATCTTATAAAACCACAACTTCATATCATGTATAATCTGTTAATTCTCTTTATTCATCACTCATCACTTGATTTAATTTGCGATTTCAATTCATTTAGAAATTAAGTTAATTAATTTAAAAGTATATTTGATCATTACTCTAGCTTATTACAGAACAATATATTTATTTAACCTATATATATATATATACAACAACAATATATTTATTTAACCTATATATATATATATATATGTATGTATTGAAATTGGCGCGTGTGTTCATTGGCCCAAGCCTTTTGTGTTAAAGAAAACAATAAACTAACAATTAATGGTTCACAGTCATAAATTATTAACCACAGTCTCTCTTCCTCAAGCCTAATTGCGATTTTGAATGTTACTGCTTCACGGTGATTCAATATTTTCTTTTTCTGCTAATTAATTGCTTTAAATCTGTTGTCTTCTTATCATAAATCTAATTTTTTCTTTTTTCGTCTTGCAATTTTATTTCCTTTTTTTGTCTCTGTATCTTGCTTAAACATCTTCATCTCCTTAATTTTCCTGTAGCCCGAAATTATTATGAGCAAACCGACAGTTAATGGATAACCGAACCAAAATAACTCAAAAACCGATTAGCAGAAACCAATATTAACCGAAACCAATCGGTTTGAACTTCTACAAACCAAAAGTGTTGGTTTTGGGCCATAACGGATCCAAACCGACCCATGCTCATCCATAATCAAAAGGCAGAGCTTTTTGGTGTGAGGTGAAACCTGTTCACTAAACAATGTTTCACGAAGGCTAACACGAGACTTCTTACTCTCTCTCTTTTTTTTTTCTTTTTTTTTGACTTGCTTTTTGCATCTTCTCTTTTAATGTTTTATCTTATTTTCATCTCGATAAGTTGTTAAATTAAGCTCTTAATTTGTTTCCTTTATGAATTTTGCTTTTTTCTTTCTTATGAGGTTGATTTTATATAGATTGAAATTTTAACTATATTTGTTCGTGCCTGCACAATGCGGCGGGAGTAAATACTTTTTATTGGTGGCATCCGATAACTTTTAACGGTAGTTCTCGCTGATAGTTAAATACTTTAGCTGCTATCGATTTGTATTTCTTTTTAAATCATAGGATACAAATGATGACAAAGTGGAATGTTCCTATTTACCAATATTATCTTAGGTTATAAGAATATGGTCTAAATTATATAATATAAGAATTATTAATTGGTTTGACTTTTATAAAAGTTACAAATCATTTTCATTTCCACATAAATTGAAGAAGAAAATAAGTATTTCGCATATCTAAATCTTTAATTTTTCAACAGGACGATGAATATATATAAAGTATCATAGAGGTGTCAAGATTTTACTTTGGCTTTCATGTTGTTTGTTTCTTATAATCACTGTTGCAAAACTCTCCGAGTCGACCCGAGTAATTCTAATTATTATGTTTTTTACTAATTAATTCTGATTATTTAGGGGCCAAATAATCGCTTTTGTTAACAACTAACAATTTTTTTACCTGTTGATAATTGGGTTTTTTTTGTTGTTCTAGAAAAACAATATATATGCTAAATGTATATTTCTTTTGCTATTGTAAAAAGAAATGACTTTTAAAGAAGAAGATGATTTGCATGTTGGATAATGTTTGAATGTGTTTAAACTAGTATTAGAACTTGTTTAGATTATGCCTTTTATGTTAGAATTTGATTTGTTTTGGATAATTAATGCTATAACTTAATGTTATTGAACTTATATTGTGTTTAAATTAGAAATCTTATGGCATTACTTTGAAAAATGTATATTTCGTCAAAAGCCCAGTCCGACTTCCTGATTTAACCGGTCCGACCGGTAAATTTTGATGAGACTGGTTCAGTGTCCAGTCCGGTTTTCAAATATTTCTTTCATCAGTTTTTGTGTAGCAGCAAAACAGAAATTTTCATGAAAACATTTTCAATACTATGATTTAATTGAACGGATTTAAATGGAGTTATAATCAGATCTTTGTTGGAAGTTGGAAATTTTGCCAAACCAAAAGTATTTTTCGGGCTTAATTCTGGGTTACGTGGGTTGAAGTCGTTGTACAACTAAGTTTTATATTTATGGGTTTAACGTAAATTCATAGCTCCAAATTCTAATTATTTAAAAATGAAAAATTAAAATGTTAAAAAAAGAAGTACGACTTTTTTTTTCCCGTTAAAGTTAATTGAAAATACACAAATAAAAAGAAACCATTGTAAAACTCCATTGGTACGAGTCCAATATTACGCTACAAGGGTGAGTACCGTTCGTTTTAGGTCGGTTTTTAACTAAAATAAAAAACCAAACCAAGAAAAAGTCGGTTTTTAAAACCTAAAAAGCTAAAACCATTGGGTTTTGGTTTTAAAATGGTTCGGTTTTTCGATTTTGGCTTATTCCGGTTCGATTTTTAACTTTTAGTCTGTGGGTTTGGAACTTAAGCTAAAAAAATTTAAAGTTTATCCCCTGTAATTATATTACATCTTTAACAAATTTTACAAACAATATGAATAATACAAAACAATATAACGCTGATAATGAATCCGTTAGCACACACAGATGGCAAAACCTGGGAGCACGTGGACTATTGCCATCTACAAGTAGCAGAGCTAAGCGGCAAAGAAAGAAGAGAGAACCCACCTGGCTAGCTGCACCGGCCCCACCTTGAGTGCAGTGGAAGTTACGTGTGTAAATTAGCTAACAAATTAGTCCACATGCATGATCTAGATGGAGTAAGTAATTTCGTATACATGCACGTAAAATCAAGGCCAAGACGGGCCTCTCTCTCGTTATTTAATTTGTTTTGTATTTTTAATTTTTTCCAACGACTTAATTGAGTGATTTATATTTAATTAGATTAAACCCGTGCGATGCACGGAGCTGACTGATAACGCAAATAAAAAGTAATTGATAATCATTGTATAATCCATAGTTTATGATAAAACAAAAGCAATATCGATAACGAATAATGTAAATAATAATTTTATGACACAAATTCATTAAAGCATAACTATCTATATTTTAACTATCTATATTTATTAAGTATAATGTAAACGATAAGATATTAAACATTATTACAAATAAAAATTTTATTAAAATGAATGTAATTAAACATAGAATATATAAAAAAACATATATTCGATTGTATAATTAGGTAAATTTTTAAGTCTCACAAAATAACATAACATGATATGTATTTTACGTGTATCATTTTTTTTTTATCAAAACACTTCATAAAATCAACACTAAAACACCATCGATCGATGATGCACGAGATTTTTTAGCATCTTAAATATGACCCAATGAGAAAAAAAAACTTCTCAAATAATTTGATTTATTACATCTTTATGAAACATCTAATAATTAATTCAAACATGATATGAAAAACCAAAATAATCTCAAACTTAATAACCCTTAAAATTTCGTAACACCTCGCGCTTTTCTACAATATCACAAAGATTATTAATTCCAATAGTTGGTTTCATGTGAAAATAATACAAATCTGAGATGCCTTTTCTTGTATATATTGTGAGCCGCTTAATCTACCATAGTATATGTATTGTAGTGTTACAAAAAACAAACAAAAACCGTATTGGTAGAAGCAATAAAATTGATTACAAGTTAACCCAGAGGTTGCGGGTTCTATCCCCACCTCCGACATTTTTTATATAGGATTTATTAAATATGTTTGTGACTATTAAACGTTTATGTGGAAGCTAATGTAAGCAGATTAAGTGCCAATGTGGAAGCTGATGTAAGCAGATTAGGTGTCAGCACGTGTCACTCGAATCAATATGGTGACGCCACGTAGGAAAAAGCTGACGTGGCGAGCTCAGAGGAGTGCCACATAGGATCAACCATATCCTCTCTTAGTTATATTGAAAGATAACCATAAAAATCATATATTAATATATTAATTAATGCAATGTACGAACGCAATTATCCACAACTAATACATTAACATATAATATTAATGGATCGGTAAAAAATAAAAAAATCATAATAGGAAGAAGAAGATTGTAATCGTAAGTCATGACTCATAGTTAGATAACAAAAAATTTAACTCACTTTATTGTTATCAAACGTGTATTGAACTCGAATAAATGTAAAAGCATTTGAGCTTGAACTCAAATTCAAAGTTTAAAAATTATTTGAGTTCGAGTCAAGCTCTAGTGAAGTCGATCAATAGTTACTCAAACTTGTTTGTTGTTGTTGTTGGGCTTAGGTTGGGTTATGGACTGTCGACCATTGGGTATATATAGAAAACCCAAATCCAATATTCCATAAAATCACCCAAATTCCAATCTTCTTGTTGAGTATGCCTCTTTAAGTCAAACACCCTAAGCCTAAACCTAATAACCCGAATTACTATACACCAATTTGGGACACGATTAATTTATCAGGTTTGATAGTTTTTTTTTCTTTTCCTGAATTTATTTTGTTAGCATAGGTGTCTTTTCTATTTGTATCATAGTATGTATGTAATATATCAATCAAATGATGTTGGGTGTTATATTGTTTTTATTATCGGGTTGCCGAAAAGTTTAGCTTAAAATTAAACAAGTCAAAGTTTCTTGACCTGCCTATTTGCCGGCTGTAGTGCAACCACACTGGATATGTACTATCGTTCATTATAGGAGCAAAAAGGCTCTTCTATGGTTCTGCTGACCACATTATACGAGTATGTTGTTTCAACTATTATATTTTGGTGATCTATTTCTTATATTATGGTCTCATCTTGAACAGATAATCATATAATATAATATATGTTTTTTCTTGATTGTTGCAGGGTGTTCTTGCTTTTTGTGGGATTAACGATGCAGAAGAAAAGACGATCATGCTATGTTCATGCAAAGACAATGGTGTTTACCTATATGATTTGCCCTCGTAAGTGTTATTGTATTTGTTTGTTGGTATTTTGTTTTCTGTCACTGAAGTCGGTAATGAAATTTATGTTCTATATATTATAGGTTTGTTGAAAGAGGTAGAATCTTTTCAAAATGGGATATTCAAGCAATTCAAATAGGTACTGAAGGTATGTTCTTTACTGGTGATGCAGCAGGCTTGGTCAGAGTATGGAAACCAAATGGAGAACCGTGTGCAAATAGTGTTTATGACAGACTTAATGCCTTTGTTCGATTATCAAGTTATTTTACTTTGGATTGATATGTAATTTAGGTGTAAATTAGCAACCATTTGATCAAAACGAGTTGATTTATTTGTTTATTTTTGGCTAGTTTTGTATGCTCACACTGGTGATAAGTTTGCATGTTAGGGGTGGGGACCTTTTAATCCCGATTAAATAAACTTACAATGATTTAGGTAAAAAAAAAATTAAGCTCTCTTGATAACGTAGTATTGGTTGCGTACTAGTGTTGGTCTGAATTATCCATTGTTCATGCAAAATTTTGATGCTCAAGAGTTGGCTTAGGTGGATGTGTTTGGTTCACCTGTCCATAGTTGGGTGCAGAAGGCTCTTCCCATCATGTTAAGTTTATCAAGTAATCTGATTTCGAGTCTGATTTAAGCTTTAAGCTAGTGAAAACAATATCCGAGTTTGAGTAAAGAAAAATAGCTTAAACAATTTGCGAGGTCGAGTTTAAGTCTAATATGCGCCAATATCTTTCATTTATGGGTAATGCTTCCTACATAAAATATTTTTGCCATACATAAAAATGTATGTATTATATAGTTGTACCGTACTACTATATGATGCATATATTTTTGTGTATGGCAAAAATATTTTGTGTAGGGATCACCTCTTTTCATTTATAATGGTGTTCTTGGAGTACATTTTTTTTCATTTAAGTGTATCGGTTCATAATGTTTACTAAAACATTGATATAGTTAAAATATTTATGGTAGATTATGTGCTAGATACATGGCAGCCAAAAAATCCATGTCAGTGTATGGATCAAGAAGTGCTAGTACTCTGTTTGATTCCATGGAATAGCCTGTCATCCTGCAAAAAGACCAAAACCCAAAAGTCATTAGTTTCACTTGTATGCTAACTATTATATCAAATAGGTTTGTACAATAAAAGATCACCATTATGTCGAATACGAATCTTTTACAGTAGATAATGTGGGTGGAAATGGAATAGGTTTTATATATTAATCACAAGGAGAAATTCCGACGCTTCTATGATTTGAAATTCACACCCACTTTGACAAAGCAACTAGCATTGAAAAAATATATTATTAAAGAACCCAAATTGTTGGAATGTTGCTCTTCTTTCTCGAGCTGATATTTTTTTTATGGGGGGACCATTTCTTGATTTGTGCGTGTCATCCTTGTGTAAGAGTCATGCTAATCTTCTCTATATCATTCCAATTTTATTGGATATTTGCAGAGGTAAACTAGCTAATGGTTCTCCTTGCAAGTTGGACGAGAGATTGAACTTGTTAAAAATCCTAAGCTACATGAACAAAAACTGTATACATTGTTGTGCACAAAACCGACAATGAACCATGGCGAGATGGTGCATGAAAGACAAGAGATGTTTTTAAATCCACAATCATGAACAAATGGAGCTCAAAAGGCCAAAAAAGCCATCCAACCCCTAAAGCAGTTAATCATGTAGAATGAAGATGAATTTCATAAAAAAATAACTTTTTTTTATTAAAAATTCCTACTAAAGGAAACTTATTCCATTTAGTCTTTTTAAAGTATTATATTATAAAGTATCAATAAAAATGGAATATCATTAGTTTTGTGGATTAGTTCTTCATCAAATACCACATCATAAAAAAGTCCAAGTGGAATGTTGAGGTTGATTGGTTATGTATAAAATCAAACTTATTGGAATATAAAGACGCCTCGACGGATGCCCGCGTGATGCGACGGCGACGATGGTAGCGGCGGTGTGGTGGTGGTGGCGACTGGCAATTGCGACGAATAGTGTAGGTTATTGATGTAAAAGGTTATTGATGTAAAACGGGGTACTGTAGTTATTTTAGGAGTTAAGGGGTAGATGTTGTAAATTAATTTCATTAAGGGTATTATAAGTATATCAACTGAAGATGTTTAAAATAGTAAATAAAGGTGAAAAGAATTTTAGATAGCTTATAGATATCTACTTTCACACACACACACACACACACACACACACACATATACACATCTTACACATCTAGATATATACATAGATACCTATAACCCACGGTCTCAAAACACAAAAACATAAATCCTGTTTATCTTCAATTATGATCCTTTTTGTCATGGTCATTTTCTTGGTTTTACTTCATCTTTACCGCCATACCCACATCGTGTTCCAGATGGACAGCAATACAATTATATCTTCACCACCAACTGGGGGACTTGACGCCACTGTATTTAAAGTCACTCCCCGTGTTTGTATATTTGTCTCAAAATAGCAACCAAAATTTGGTTGAATGTGTTGTATGTTAATTGGAGTTTGAAGATGGCGAAACAGGTCGGGTTTTACCCAAATGTAAAGATGGGTTTCATACCGAATGTATTGATATGTGGTTTCATAGTCATTCTAC
>JAOXNX010000033.1:34481998-34492057 GCA_028566075.1 Solidago caesia
TCTATAATGAGTTCGAGCTCGAGCTCGAGCTCTGCCAAGCTCGGGCTCGGCTCGGCTCGTTTACACCCCTAATTGTCACCAATTTTGCCCTTTTGTATTTAAATTTCATTATACATATTTATTATATTGTTTAGTTTACTCAAGGATGAAAAAGAAAGAAAAGAAGAAGGAAAAATCATAAAATCCATTCTTAAGTTATTTTTTAATGTGGAAAGGAAAGGAGTGGAGAGGAGAAGAGGGAAAAGTGTATTTGTTTTTGCTTCAAAACTTTTCCCCTCATTTTTTAGGTGATTAGAAAAGAAAACTTCTCATTTTCTCTCGTTTCCTTTTCACCTTTAAGTAAACTAAACAATAGATTTATCCAATCCAATGGAATCCATCAAATCAAATATTGAATTTTTATCGAAAACATAAGCCTCTTTAAATTGGCAAATCAAATGTGTTATTAGTTTTTGGCAAATCAAATGAGTTATTAGTTTTACTTTTCTTTCTTGATAGTCATAGTCAATTTATTTCACATTCCCAATATTTTCATAAGATTGCTAGCTAAATGATAGTGTACAAAATTAGGCGCTTTAAACCCCATTCAAATATGGGGATAACATAGCTGCTGCTAGCATCTGTCATCTTACCTGTTTCTTCCTCATAATTTTTTTTAAAAAAAAATTACATTCAATCATGTGATTGAATATTATGAGAGCAGCTAGCAGCAGGTTTGTTTTTTCCTTCAAATATATGGATGTTTCTAAATCAGGTTACTTAACAAAAATGATCAATCTAATCAGACTTTGATAATTATTCGAGACTAACCAAATTTTCAATCAACCCAATTCCTTCCATTCGGATATATATAACATTGCAACATATTTTTAAAAGAAAATATTACATCAATAGCAATTAACCTTTTTCAAGTCTTCAACATGGACTTTAAAAACTATTAGTTACTTATAAGTGGACATTTGAAAAAGTGTATTTAGCATTTGTCCTTTTTTAAACACCAATATATGTACTTCAAGTTTACTTAAGTTTTAGAGAGCATTAGCGCAACCTCCATCCCATCTCTCATTCTTTTACATCATCCATCTCTCACCATCTCATTTTACAAAGAATGGTCATCTTTCACCATCTCTCACCTCCTACCCCTTTTTTTAATTTAAAAAACTAAAAGGTAAAGCATGTGTGAGAGAGACTTGCAAGATCATTTGATTCACCACCATGCCATTTTTCATCTCATTTTTACCATCTCTCCCCATCTCACATAAAGGGAATGGTGTAGCAAATGGCACCACATCCTCATCCCACACCATTCCTTATTTCCATCCACTCTTAGTAATGGTCACACCATCACACCAAAGTGATGGGATATATCAACACCACACTACAACCACACCATAATTGAAAAAATTACCCACGATTGCTTATATTGCCAAGTCAACAAAATTGGACCCCGGTTAATTTAAATCCTGGATTTGCCACCGATGAAAATGTTTGGTTAATGCTTGTTAAGCCATGGTCTCATTTATTTTATTTTTAAATTTTTGTAACCTTATTTTTTTAAAATATTTTACCTACACTTTTCGATATATTTTTGTTGATCTTTCTTAACACAAATTGTGGGATAAGACACAGTTCAATGTTATGGATTAGTAATGTACTTGATATATTATATTGTACAAAAATGATATAAGGAAGGTCAAATGTAGAAAATTTTATCGTTATCAACGAACAGAGATGATATTGACTTTTCTTAAAAGAAAAACATTGTGCAAAGATGAACAAAGATTGGAGATTCACACATGAGTCATCTATCTCGAGTAAATTAAATTTGCCACCAGGCCCACCATTTCCAGAACATATATGGGCCTTGTTCATGAAAAAAGCCTGCCACAAGATTGACGTTAGTAATACCATCGAATCCATTTTTAATTTTTAGTATCATCAACAACTTAACTGACATGTACACCGAGTATTTTTATTTTTATAGATAATAATAATGCTCAATTTGATTCACATTTGCTAAAAGATAATACTCGAATAGTGCATAATAAAGTTTGAAAACGAAAGTCATGTTCTTTTACAAAGCCCATGGGTCCTTTACGCAGGAGGTGTGTTCCCATTTCCCAATGGGCTTGATCCGTCTCTCTCGACCCCAACCCCACAAAACATATTTTTCTTAATAATAAATGATGTAATGTAACACGTTACTTAATGTAAATCTTAATACATTATATATGGGTTAAGTAAAAATCCTTATCAAATATATTTTAAATAAGATAATGAGGTAAATACTAATAAGATTATAATTTTATAGTTAAAATAAAGTATATAACTTTATTGGATGACAACAAAATCAATAATACATGACACCATCCATTTAATAACAAAATTATTAAAAAACTTTTGAAATGAATATACATAATTTTTTTCATTAATATATAACTTCGGCATAACAATATTTTTAAATCTACATAGCTAAATAGTAGTCCATAATAATTGATGTATCTGACATATAAATCAAAGGAATAAGCTAAGTGATCAAACTTAATCGTTAAGTGACGTCTCATAAAATATGGTTGCTCATTGAGTCATTTATCATTATTCATTGTTTTAACTTTTAACAAAATTGAAAAGAAAATAAATCAAAATATCTCATGTGCATAACTTTGTAAGTATAACACCGCAAGAAGAAATTTATAAGCAAATTAATATGTAAAAATAGTTCACCTCAATGTAAATAAAGAGAAGAAAATTAGATTCACATAATTTAGCAATTCATAATTAATAAACCTTAAGTTAAATCCACAGTTACGGAAGAAGTTTTCAAAGTTATACCAAGTCTCAAAAATCAAAGTTAGTTTATAGTAAATATGAATATTGTAAAGTTCAAATGAAAACTAAAAAAACCCAAAAAAAAAAAGGTCAACAATATAAAGCTTGAATAGATTGAATTAAAGGTAACAATTTTAATTCATAAAATAACTCATTGAATAGATTAACTTAAAGGTAACAACTTTAATTCCTAAAATAACTTCTTAATTTGTGTGTTAACATATTTAACTCAATATTATTTATTTATTTATGTAATGGAAATAATTTTTTATAAATTTACATGGCATAAAAAAACACTAAATATGAGAAAAATGACAAGTAAGCAAAAATCTTAATTAAAAAAACACATAAGGCCTAATATATGCAAAGTTAGTTAGGAAAATATATGCAAAGTTAGTTGGTTTTAATTACCCATGTGCTTAACACCCGACCTAGATCACTATTTACCAAATAGTGAAACGCCTCACGTACAGATAGTTCATGCGTACCAACCCATTCGTTCACGCTTACCATCCAAGTACCCATTCACAAATGAATGTTATATATATATATAGTAATAATTGGATTTGGATGTTTTTATTTACGTTAAATAAATGATATGATTGAATGAACCACTACATACATAAAACAAAAGTCTTGAAAACTCACAGAAACAATACAATCAAGAAGGGTACAAAAATGAACATAAATCGAGGTCCAAGATATTCTACGCACTCTATCCTATCCAATACACACATTAACAAGATTCCAATCCAAGATATTGTCTCTTGTATATGCCAACTTATTGTCTTTTAAACCCACCATACCAATGATATTTGTTGGCAAAATACAAAGTTAAATATATTGAGAAAACAAAAAACACACACACATTCTTTTTTAGTGTTTTGTTTGTTGGGGTTTGACTAAAAAGATCCTCTGAACACAAATCTCAACAACCTTAACCATAATAGTTGATGGAAAAAACACTGATGTAACTCACATTATAAACTTATACTCGTATTTGCCAAATATTTTCATAAGTGATCTCAAAAATGTATTTTAATTTATGGAAAATGATATATCCTCTTAATTATACTTGATTACATAACAATTATAATCCATTAATTCTCTCTAATAATTTCATCTTTTAATTTTGTCACATGTCATGATCAAGTTTTTAAGAAAATTATTAGGCTCATTTTAAAAAAATATATATTATTTCCCTTAATTTATTGGTGTCATTTTAAACATAATCATGTTTTATCCTACTGGTCATCTGAATCCATCTTCAATATATCTTTATTCCCTTATAAAACAAACTATCCCTTTTTTCAATTTTCTATCTTTAAAATACCAAAATTACCCTTCAATTTCAAAAGTTTTCTTTTTCTAATTAACTCATATACCTAAAATACCCTTAATGAAATAATTTATAAAATCTATCCCTCAACTCCTAAAATTATTACACTACCCACTTTTACATCAATTACCTTTACATCAATAACCACCGCCGCCGTCGTCACCGCCACACTGTCGCCGTCGCCATCGCCTCCGCTTTGCGCGGATTTCCCTCTAGTATATTAAAACCGAAAGTTGTCATTTATGTATATTTACCAAAAATAAATTTGTTGCAAATTCTGTCTTACATTATATAAAAATCTAACAAGTTAATTCATTAGTAACTATTGTGAAGTCTTACAACCTATATATGTTGATAGCATTGTCCTCATGTTAGAGGGTGTTTGGGATTATATTTTGAAATGATTATCTGATTATTGCGTTTGCATAACGTAAATAATGAAAAAAAAGTGTTTGGCAAAAAAATTTGATTATTTGCGCTTTCATAGAGACAAAACGCAAGCAGGTGGGGACATGCTTTTTCAAAACACAGTTTTTAAACGTAAAATCTATTTTACAAACGCAATCTCAAACATAATTTTAGTTTAATAAAGATTTTCAAACAGATAGTGTATCATATTAATACAATTATTATCATGAAAAAGAAAAGTAACATAATGAAGCAAGCAAGTACCATATTTGTCATTATGTTTCATTTTTGTGATAAGAAAAAGGGCTTTTTCTTTAACCAGTGAACAATTTCAATCCAAAAGAAAAGACAACAGAAATGGACCAAAGTCAAACTTCTCAATATCTCCCTATTTTGGATTCCTTTTAAAAAAGCAGCACTTTATTCTAAACTAGGCTAGGGCGTTTTTAAAAGTGTCTTCCTATTTCTACCATCATTGTCTATTTCCTTCACTTTTGTGCATAAAATACTCGTACGGTATGCATTGTTTGCTGTACGATCGTTTGTCCTATATAGTGAAAATAGCACCACCCTTTTAAAAAGGTAGTGATAAACTTATATGGATTTTTATTCATCCATAATAATTGTTGCATTATATAGTTGTACAATACAACTATATAATGAATGAATGGTTATGACTTATGAATGGATAAAAACTCATGTGAATTTATCACTCCTTTTTTAAAAACCGATTAGCTAGACTCGTCGTCGTCATCAACAACAACAACAAATGTGCGCAAGACAAAACCAAACACGAACATGAAACCCTTTTCACTTTGACCCATAATATAATAATCTACTCGTAATATATTAATAATAATAATAATATCATAACACAACTATCTTGCATAAAAATAAAAAATAAAAAACACCTTTTTTTAGTTGACCCAAGAAACCCCAAAAGGCAAACCGTAAACACTATTCGAAAACACAAACAATATATTGATCATAAAGGGTTACTATTTGGAGAAACATTTATCAACCCATTGTGACTATGATACCTGCATATGACTTTGCACTTGACCACATTTCCGTAGATGTAGAACCCCGGTTCAACCATGACCCGAACCGTAGGCGACATGAACTTCTTTGACTTGTCTCCACCCATATCTTCCATGTAAACCGAATCAAACCGAACTCCTTTATCCACCCTAAAAATAGGGAGACCCGGGTGAACCGAATTAGCCAATAAGTGAACCAACCACACCGCTTTAGATGCACCGAAAAAGGCTTGCAGAAGCGGTTCGGGCCAAGCCTGAGTCCACCCCAACATACTCACAACTTCACTCATTTTCCTATCACAAAATCTACTAAATTCCTCACTAAACTGTTTAGTCCCTTTGTTTAAAACTTCTTCCCAACTCAACTCCTTTAAACGGATGAACGACTTAAAGTTGTCTTCACAGCGGTGAATCGGGTTAAGGGTACGATTCGCCCCGGATTTTTGAAAGCCGGGCGATTCAAAATCTTCGAAAAAGGCCCTGTTGAGAAGCGCTTCAAGGTACAAAAGCAAAATCCTTGGGTTGGTTGACACGGACACATTAATCCCATACGGCTGAACAAGCAGTTGTATACGATCATAAAGCTTCCCTCCTTGTATTTGGGGAAGCTGTAGTGTTAACGAACGGCTGAGATGCCTCATTGATGATCTCGATTCAGACACCGCAACAAGAAAGTGGTCGATCACCTTATCATGATCGCCAATTTTGATTGGCTCATGCCTAGTAGCTGTGTTGGCTGTAGTATTTGCACAATCATCTAGGCCAGATTTGAGGTTATGGCAGTAAATCTCGAGCTTGTTAAGCTTCTTTTCGAGTTCGGTCATAGAGAATTTCAAGCGAGAAGCTTCCAAAATAGCTTCGTCGCGTTTCTTAGTAGCGTGAATGAGTTTTTGAGAGAGTTCCGCCACAGCGTATTTCCATTGTTCTTCTTTAGGAGGAGGAGCAGCAGGTGGTGTGAAGCCTTGAGAATTGGAAGATGACGCGGATCTCGGGCTTTTTTTAACAATAGAAGAGAATATGGACTTGAATAAACCGTTTGGGCTGGTGATGGAAAGACGACCGGCGGCTGTGGTTGTGTCGAGTGGAACCACGGAGAATTTGTCACGAGGGTTGGGTCTACATTTGTTGCAGGACACACCTCGTCGGTCGTCTGATGACGATGAGGAGTCAGATCTTTTTTTGGTGGTTTTGGTGGAATGGAGGGGTGTTGGTTGATGAACATAAATGTTGTTGTTTTCTGCAGATGATAAATCGCTTTGTGGTGTAGTAGTTGCTTTTATACTGTTTTGCTCATTATAATTATAACACGACTGCTCATCTTCTTCTTCTTCTCTTTCACATTCTTGAATCTGATGGAATATTAATTGTTATTTTTATTATATTATATAAAGAGAAAAATATATATATATATATATATATTTAATTAAAAGAAGCAGCTGGCTATATAACACAAAATTAAATTAAAAGAGGTACACTTACAGGAGTGAAAGGGTGATGATGATGAGGAGGAGGAGGATGAGGAGAGAGGGAGGAAGAAGATGATGATGAACAGAAGGAAGCAGCAGCAGCAGCCATAGCCATATATATATGTATATATGTATGAATTGAATTAAATCCCGGCCACTTGTTAAAACATATATAAATTATATATGCATATGCATATACATTATACACCACGAATTAATATGTAGCCTGATTCATACGCACTTTTGATACATACATGTATTGTATGTTAATGTAATCTAATGTAAATTTGCATAGACACTCACACACAAACAGAGATGAAAGACGATGATGATGATGATGATGATGATGATGATGATGATGAAGAGATGAAATATGATGATAGATAGATAGATAGATGTGTGCGTGACTTGTTTGAAATGAAATGAGAATTGAATTGAATGATAGCAATTAATCCCCCATATGTAAACCAGTAAATACATGGTGGTGAACCGGGTCGGTTAGTTCGTCGGGTAGTAAATGATGGAGGTGGGCCCCAAATATTTGACTGCAGCATGGTCGAGCTGCTGCTGCTGCTGCTGCTTAATTTGTTGTAGTAGTTGACTACTTGTGAGGAGATTATGCAACCAAGCCTTCTCAATATAATTGTAGTAATAAAAGTTTGATTTGGGTCTTGCTAAATACAGCCTTATGTGCTGTAGTTAAGGTGCATAAAATAGTTGTACACTTACCATAAAATTCAGGGGTGAGCTTTTGATATGGAAGGTACAATTATTTTATGCACGTTAACTACAGCCCTTAAGGCTGTATTTAGCATTTTCCTTAATAAAATGACTAAGAATATATATTTTATATAGGGGATAGTATAGATACAGTTGACTATATCTATTTTTTATGCTGTTGTCTCACAGATTTATTATTTTTTTTCATCACGTGAGAAAAATTTTTTTGTGTGTGAGAGCAGCTGCTGCTGTTGTTGCTGTATATATGATTATCCCTTTTATATATGAAAAATTCGATCTATAGAAAAACAAAAGATTACAAATGCTTTTTAAGTAACAACTTAATTATAAAAAATAATAAAAACCAAAAAAGATAAATAAAACCATTATAGTAATATCTAATTCAACAAAACTGATGGTGTACCTCACCCTTCGTACAGTCACAAAGCCTCCGTAACACAGCTACCCTCCGTAGCCTTATCTATATATGAAAGAGATATATTTCTTCCTCCTAAATTAATGGGATTTCCCCATATCCCAGCCAACACATATATATTAAATATATAAAGCATGTCAATCACATATTTATGTCAAGTATATCATGTCCAATTAATGAAATTGGTGTATTGGTATCTAATTGATGAAAGAATTAGAGTATTGTCACCGTATGTAAAAGGTAAAGTAACCGATTAGAAGAAAAAGATTTATCAAAATCGATAAGTATTGACCAAATATCTATCTATACATTTGTTATTATATTATCTATACTACCTTATAAAGCATTTACATAGTGTCTTAAATTTTGAATTTTATAAACATTACCATTTTTAACTTATTATTTAATGTTTATGTTATGTGTTATATATATATATATATATATATTGATCTACATTACAATATTTATTTATATATATTTTTATCAATAATAACAAATACAATTTTTATATACATGTGTTAAATAATTCAGAGCCGGCGGTCGGCGAAGTCGATTGCCGGACACTATCACCTTTTAAATTCAACCATCAACCACCGCGCATTGCGCGGGTATTATTTCTAATTCTACTTTATGCTAAACTGGACTTTTAGACTAAGGGAACCAAGGATGAGCAAATTTTTGAAGTACTGATTTGGCTCCTATACCGTTTCAATACTGGTACCGGAAAATGATATCAAATTTTAAGTGGATACAGATCTCGGTATCTACTTTTGGTGGTTTATGTGATCAGTACCGAGAAAATACGAAAAATACTGAGAAAATATCGGTACCGATACCGGCTCATATGGGACCGGGATCAGTACCAGATTTTGGTATTTTTGAGACCGTTATCATCGATACCAGGACCGATAAAGGACGGTACCAGTCTCACGCCCATCCCTAAAAGGAACTGGACTTTTAGAGCAAAGGGTATAGAGTGAGGTGGCCTGGTTTAAGAGTTTAACGACACGAGACAACTCGCAAATTATTAAAGATTTGCTCACTAAAAAACTTAAGTTGACCTGCTTTTAATCGAGTTGAGCTCGAGCTATTCTAGTAGGTGTTTGAGTTGAGCTCGAGTATCACATCAAGCTCGTAAATATCAAGCTTGTATCATTTACAATTTTATCCTCTATATGTATGTATTCTACCATAAATAGACTTATCAAATCATATCAAGTCAAGTAAATCAAACTCAAAATCATGAAAGTCCATCAATACTAACTTTGATTATACTTCATATTATATTTAAATTGACTATATAGTAAAAGCGATCTGAGCTCGAAAGTATCAATTAGTCACTCACTTTCGAGCTTGAAAATGAAGGCTTAATCGAGCATGTGTCAAGAGTCGAGCTCCGAGTTTGATCAATTCGAACTCGAGCTTGATAGTGTATGAGTGTATCGAATGGACTCAGCTCGATTCCACCCCCGGTCTGGTGTCGCTACTCGGCATTGTCGAGTGTCAGCCCCAACCTACTCGTCATTGACTTGTTCAACATTCTCTTGTCTTTTGATTTTTTTTTCTTCTTTTACACACAAATACATTAAATACAGTGGATCTCAGTTTGTCTGAGGTAGAGCTAAATGATAACGGAGGTAAAACTGATGTGTCGGTGATAACATATATAAATATGTGACACTTATGTGGTAAATTAAATCGTTCCGTGTTATGTTCTATTGCTATATTGAAATGATATTATAAATAGAAGAGTAAATTACAAATTTGGTCCCTGTCGAGTGTCAAAAATTACCGTTTTCGTCCCTAGGTTTCATAAATTAC
>JAOXNX010000033.1:34509617-34523214 GCA_028566075.1 Solidago caesia
CACTGCCCGAGAGTGTGTAGTAGTCAGTTATTAGGTTGTCCTTGTTTATAAATTATTAAACTAGATTTCACACATCACCCATCAAATCCAAACAATTCCCAAATCCGTTCAGTCTCCACCCCTTTATAAATGTCGTTGAGGGCTACGCCCGATAAGGGTGAACCCCACTGAACGTGCTATGCCCGTTCGACAACGGGCTACGTTCGTACCGTATCCATTCATTTTCAACACATAACGCATAGAAATTTATTTTTTCTAATTTTTATTTTGGATTGGGATTTTATATAAAAAAAAATCAAAATAAATAAATAAACAAACATACCAAAAAGGGGAGAGGGGGAAGATAAATAGTGGTTTACACAGTTCTCACCCGTATTTTGGTTCTCACGTTAACCCTACCCTATATATATTAATACATATACATTATAAAGCATTAACCCCCCCTCCTTCCGTTTTCTCCAAAAAGATCTTGATGTACCTATTTTTCCCATTCAATCTATTACTATTCTATCACCCAATCCCTTAAAATACCCACATTAACCCATATACTTGTGGACTACTTTGCCTGTGTGATGACTAGATTAACCAAAACACACTTTAACCCATTTCAAGATTCTATACTCAATATCAATTCATTAAAACCTGCAAATTTCTTTATAATAACAATTAAGACAAAACGACCATGTTGACTAATGTACGCTTTCAAAACGTCCAAACGGGTCAATGACCCGTTTGGTCCCAAACTTTCACATTATTCGAGTTTGTCACTTCATAACTACACAATACATCCAAACTCTTACAAAATACTTTTACATTAATAAACGCAATTGCAAACATATTTTGACTTAAAATGAAACACTTTCAAAGGAGAACCAACTTGACCCGTTTCAAAATCAAGAGCTAATGAAAAGGAATGTCTAACCCCAAATGAATAGTGCATTCTAGCGTTGACTCTACCTCATTTGCAAGCCTCTACTCAATTATCCTCTACCCAATTCTTTTCTTGCCTCGATCACCTTGATCGCCTATAAAAGAAAAAATCAACCAAAACATAAGCAATGCTTAGTGAGTACATTCATATACCACATGCAATCGATGCCACAAATCGATACTCCCAACGTCCTTACCAATTCGTTCCTTTTACGTGGGTTTTGACACCTTTAGTTGGTGTTTTTCGGCGAGCCTTGTAAACTCCGATTTGGGGGTTTTACACCCTTTGTTGTGGTTTTCCGGCGAGCCTTGTTACAGCGATTGCATGGTGGTGGTGAAACCGATTGCATGTGGTTTTCATACTTCGCCGGCGACCCCTTTTTGGGGTTTTCCGGCGAGTTACTATATGTTACTTATTGTTTTTGGATTGCATGTGGTTACTTCGCCGGCGACCCCTTTTAGGGGGTTTTTCAACCTGTTGCTATATGTTACTTTACTGTTTATTTATTTTCTTGCTTATTTACTTATAATATTGCCGTTCATTGCTATATGTGATTATCTTGGTAGTATAGCGGTAGCGTTGTCAGACTTTGATCAGTTGTAGTTTTGTCGGATTTTGATTTTAAGGCAATATGTTGCCTGAATCCGATTAGTTGCCTGTGATATTACGTTATTATGTTATGGTTTTCAATATAAAAAGGGTGATGATGATAAACGACTCGAAAAGAGAGATCGGATTATCCGAGCCATATCTTGGCGGGGTAGACCTCCGGGTTGGCAGCCATGGCGGTTCCGAATTCGGTTTCCCGACCCCTAAAATTTGAGCCCAATTTATAATTTAACAAAAAAAAAAACGGTTTTGGTAACAAATTGGTAAGGACACCTTTCTTTTTGATATGGTTTAGGTAACGTTTTGGTAAGCCACATGTCCAAATCTTATTTAATATTTTTTTTTCCTCTTTGTTTTTATTTTATTTTATTGGACATATGATAAATTTTTTTCTTTCACCTTTTAATTCTTTTTTATTTTTCATTTTTTTCCTAGGGTAGTTTTAAAACCCTAATGGTGAACTCCAATTCGAGAGGAATGGATTGACCCCTAATCTAAAGGAATGTCGTTAAACTGTACGGGTTTACGCTTAGAAGTTCCAGGGTTATCAAACGGCACGAGTTTAGGCTTAGAAGTTCTAGGGTTAGCTACGTTAATCCTATAATTACTTCAAACCCTAAACCCTACAACTTGATGTCTGGGGTATTTTTAAATCCCTAATGATGAACCCCAATCCGAAGGGATTTAATTGGCCCCCAATATGAGGAAATGTACTAATATACATCTTAGTTACCACTTACATATATCTTAGTTACTACTGATATACATCTTAGTAATTAAGGTGTATGTTAGTAATAATTAAACTATATGTTAATAGTAAGTAAGATGAGATTTTATACATTCATAGACCAAAGAAACATATATAATGGATATCACATTTAAAATAATCGTTTATTTGTTCTAGCAAAAAAAGACGGAACAACCGTACTTCAGATTTAAAACTAAAAGCTTGGAACAATTCAAAATAAATTTAGGGTGAATGGTGTGGTTGATATAATCACATTTTAGCAAGTTTTGGCAAAAATTATAAACCAATCAGATGTCGCCATGTGTTCTTTAACACAGAAACCAAAATTTGCCAAATTCAAAGGCGTGGTTACCATTTTTTGCCAATTAAATTTTTAACATTCACTTCTTCAACTTTAATAAAAACTACAAATTTCATTAAACATTAAAAACACAAATCCTAAAAGTAAAAACACACATCCTAAAATACTTAAGAAACTACAAATCCTAAAATTAAAAACACACATCCTAAAATAGCAATACGACCACACCTAAAAATACCTAGGATCTGTACCAAGGTTTTGGCAAGTTAGGGTCGTATGTTGGGCACTTCACTTCGTCGACCGTCTTGTTTTCACCGCTATTTTTATAATACATGTCGGCCCAGGTGCATTGTTCTGTCAACGTGTAACTGGCAGCATTCACTTGGTCAAGTGTCGCCTTTGTCTTCTCGAACTTCTCTTGCAGATAGGTAACATATTGTTCTTCAAGCATGGAATTTGGCCGCCCCGGCAGTTGTAGTTCCCGTATTGCTTGTGCGCACAAATCCTTTTCTCTTGTAGTTTCTGAACAACCGCCATAAATTCTTGCAACAGTTTGTCGTCTGGTATATCAACCATGATATTGTCTCTCACCTCGTCAACGGTCACGTGTTTAACATTTTTTGAAGGTGAATTGTTTGAAGATGAAGTCATTTGGAAAACGAAAATGTTGTAGAGAAAATGAAAATATTTGAATGTGTAAAATTGATTGTGTAGATATGGTATTTATAGTGGAAGTGTAAAAAACAATAAAAAAAAAAAAAAAGACAACAAGCACGCTACCAACATTCAAACAAAAAAAAAAGAGTCAAAAAGGCAGGTCCCACACGCTTCCAACGTTCATTTCTATCGGCTGCATGGGGCCGTTTAGACTAAGCAAAGTCGCGGGCCGAGAGTTGCCAAAAAGTTAGGGGTAGGAAAACCGGCGTGTCAACTCAGAATTTAACAGGGAAGTGAAGTGAAGGTTGACTGCATGTCAACTCAGAAAATAAAAAATAATTTGTGTTTGTGTTATTATTAAATTACAATAAAATTTATGTTGATACCAATGCGGTACCGGGTATCAAGGGGTTCCCTCCGATTTACCTTTTTTTTATTTTTACATAATGCCTTTTTAGTAACTAAGATGTATATCATTATTAACTAAAATATATGTGAGTAGTAATTGAGATGTATGTTAGTTACAATTAACAAAGAAATTAACTATTAATAACATATATTTTAATAACTAAGATGCATGTGTGTAGGTTAGTTACCATTAACACACAGATTAACTATTAATAACATATATCTTAGTAACTAAGATGTATATTAGTAGTAACTAAGATGTATGTTAGTTACTATTAACACACAGTTTAGCTACTACTAATATACATCTCAGTAATTAAGATGTATGACATTAATAACTAAGATGTATGTCAACGGTGTTTTTAATTTAATTATCTCGTGTTGTGTAGTGAGGGTTGACTACATGTCAACACAGAAAGCACCTGTGTTATGTTATTATTAAAAGCCACGTATATTATTCTAAAAGTTTTAATCTGCACGTACATGTATATTGCCAAACTTCATTTAATTAGGGCTGTCAATGGATCCAGGTTCAAGTTAACGGGTTAAAAATCTCTGACCCTAACTCGACCCATTAAAAGTTTTAGGTAAGAAATTTCAACCCCGACTCACAACCTATCAACTCAAACCCAACCCACCAACCTTAAAAAAATCGGGTTGACGGGTCAAATGGGTAGGTTGGTGGGTTGATTTCAGGTCAACCATGCCATATGGGTTGTGGGTTGTCGGGTTGACTTCTGTTCAAATGGGTTGTGGGTTGGTGGGTCAAATGGGTTGGTGTGTCGACCTACTAAATATATATATAAAGTTAAAACAATTTCGGGTTGGCGGGTCGACCTGTTAACCCAAAGGGTCAACCCGAACCAGACCCGAAAAAAATCAGGTTAGTGGGTTGGCGGGTTGACGGGTCGAGATTTCACAACACTAATCCGGTTTTTTTCGGGTCGGTTTCAGATCAGGTCTCAAGTTGGGTCGAGTATTGACAGCCTTAATTTACATTACTTGTTATATATTATTTAAGTGCATTAGTTTAGAAAATGAATTGAACAAAATAAATAATCAAATATAAAAAAAATGAAAAACATATATATATATATATATGATAATAGTGAAGTGATCAAGTGAGAACAAAAAACAAAGGTGAGAACTGTGAGAACCACTAAAAAATTATCTTTTTTTTAAACATCAATTTATTTATACTTTCATTTTTATTTCTTCTCCAAACTTTTCATCTCCTTTCTCTCTCACTTTGAGACTCACTAACTCCGATCACCGCCACCTTCAAGGGCGAAGCCCGTGCGGTTAAGGGCTACGCCCGTACCGTATCCAACCATCACCATCTCTTGGATCGCCGCCCATCAAATCCAAACCATTTCTAAATGCGTCCGGTTTCCAACCTCTCTATAAATGCCTTAAGGTCTACGACCGGTAAGGGCGAAGCCCCCCTGAATGGCGTAGCCGTTCGACTAAGGGCTACGCCCGTACCGTCTCCATCCGTTTTCAACACATAACCCATAACCCATAGAAATTTTTAAAAATTTTTTTTTTTTTTGGAATGGGTTTTTATTTAAAAAAAATCAAAAAATAAAAACCATAACAAAAAGGAAAAAGAGGGAGGGGAAATAGGGGTTCTCATAGTTCTCACCATATTTGTTGTTCTCACGTTAACCCTACCCTATATAGATTTGCGTTTACGGGGATATGTGCCCAGTTTCCAAATTAACTTTTACAAAACCTTAGCCACACACGTGTCATGTTTATATTTATTTGTGATTCTCTTAAATAAAAAATAAAAAAAGAGTAAATAAATAAATAAATCTTCCACACTATTCTATTTTGTTAGTCTCCCTTACTTTTTCTATTGGATTTTCTATACCCTCAGGCCTTAGCTAACAAATTCCCGGGAACCTTCACGAGACGACTCATTACTCCTAATCATCCACCGGTAATTGATTATCACATGTTATATTTTTATATTTATATATATCTCTTTGGAAGAATTTTAGAATTCTTTTTTTCTTTCTATTATTTGATGATTGAATAACCCTAATTGGAATAATTAAGAATGATTTTTATTTTTTATATATATTAATTTTGTCTGATGATGGAAAAACACTTTGGGGATAATTAAGGACAGGTGTTTCATTACTCATGTTTTTAGTGTTATTGATTTCTATAATGACAGTAATTTCAACTACGACCTTTTTGTCAAACCAAAATGTCTTCTTGAAGCATAAATGCTTGGTAAATTTATGAACAAAAAATTACATCCTTTTTACAACAAAAAAAAGACACTGTCTATTTGGGGTGTCGATTAAGAGCTTTCGTAAGACATTATATCATAGTTTTCGATATAATGATTCTTAGAACGCATTATAATATTACAATACATATTACCGTACACAATAAATGTTATGTCTCCCGGGGCAACGCCCGAGTGACAAAACTCGTTTGTTATAAAAGTTGTAAATTGTGTAAGTAAATCAAAATTCATCTCCCTAGTTTAAAGGGCCATGTGATATATAATAAGCCATTTAACAGCTAGGTAATCAATCAATGAGTTGTTGGAGTTGCAATCAATAAGACGTTTAACTGGTGACATGATATTTATTTCACTTCCTGCAAAAGACTTGCATACATTTTTAAAATACTACTACTTAGATCATCTTCAATGGTCAAGTTATTGATTAAAAGCTTATTTATAAAAGCTTTTCATCAAGTAATTGCTTCAAGGGTAAAACCTCAAAAAAAAAAAAGTCTTTTAAATATTCTTTAATTATGAAACAAAAAAGAGAGAGAATGTCATATTATTTCAAAAACTTAAAATTAAAAAGTTTTTCACTCCAATAAAAAAAAGCTTATGCCAAAACTTTTTGAAATAATAAAAAGCTTTATAAAGAGTTTTGTAAAAAGCTCCATCGGAGATGCCCTTATGTCACTCGTACATTATGGATCTTGACAATCTTGGTGTTGGAATAGCCATGAGATCAACTTTCTTTTTTAACACGATACCAAACTTTTCAGATAGATCGGGTTGCTCCCCATGAGTACCCAATTTCCAATCAAACGAATGAAGAAGGGATGCTAGCAAAAACATAAACATACGTTCTGCCATTGGAGTCCCTGCACATATTCTTCGCCCAGACCCAAACGGAAAATAGTTGAAGTCATTGCCGGTATAATCCCATTTGCCATCCATGAACCTTTCAGGGCGAAAATCCAATGGGTTTTCCCAAATGACGGGATCTCTATGTATTGCCCATACATTAACAAACACCCTAGCACCTTTAGGAACCGTATAGCCCCCAATGACACAAGACTCACTCGGACAATGTGGTACCAAGAGTGGGAGTGTTGGGTGTAAACGGAGAACTTCTTTCATTATGGCATGTAGGTAAGGTAATTTGTTGACGTGGGATTCTTCCACTATGTTATCCTTTCCAACAACCGTCTCTAATTCATGTTGTGCCTTCATGAGGATTTCGGGTTGGTTCATCATCTCCGCCAAGGCAAACTCGATAGTATTTGAGGTTGTATCCGTCCCTCCCACCACCATATCCTGATAAATTCAAAGTGGTAATTGAGGTTTTAATTTACTTTCTTAAAAGAACTTTTAACTGTGTTACAAAATAATTGTCTAAATAGTTTTTGTCTTTCCAAGGGATTCCGATATCCTCCCAAAAAGTGTTTGAAGAAATACAATCTATCGAGTTCCTTTGGGTTAAAAATCGGACGAAAATGGTATCTCTGACCTGGGCAAATTGAAAAAACTTCTCTTCTCATGTAATTATATAGAGTTTGGTTTACTTGTATATTTTTATTGGTGTTTGTAATCGTGTTTATATGACAGTTTAATGAAATTAGTCATTCCAAAATAAAAATATCTACCAATATAATAAAACAAGATTGAGACATCCTTTGAACGACAAGTGATGTTTTATTTGAACGATACGTGTCCCTCTAAATGTATATTTAAAATCCTATTTTTTCACATAACATAAATAATTAAAACTTTTAATTAATTAATGTATAGATATAGATACCTAATATAATAAAAACTCTTATATTAAAAATCATATTATATTCATTGTTATCATAAATATCTATTAACATTGGCATTTACATTTCTAGTTTTTATGAAAATCTAAATACGTCTACATTTCAACCATTTGAAGTTATATTATTAATCTGGAAACCCAAAAATAAATATTAATTATTTAAAAAATAAATACGTATCACTTAAAAAAATAACAGATATCAAACAAATAAAAATCTAACTAATCAAATGTTCCTCTTGATCCCATAGTAGCATTCATAATAATAAATCAAATTTAACATAACATTTATCTCGTATAAAAACATTTACTTATAATATATAAAAATAAAACTTATTCATTTTAATTCACAGGACTTATTTAAATTAACTAATAAATAATAATAATTATAACTTATAATTTAATATTTACTTATTATTGAAGTATTTGTTCATCTATTAACATAACGAAACGTGATTGAAAAAATTAAAACGATACGAATCATGTTTCAGCATTTTGACTTTATCAAAAGTAATATTAGATTGTGACCAATACTTTTATAATAGATGTCTTTCACTATTAGGCTACTATTAGAATAACCAAATGCATGCGAT
This sequence comes from Solidago caesia, assembly GCA_028566075.1. Taxonomy (NCBI): domain Eukaryota; kingdom Viridiplantae; phylum Streptophyta; class Magnoliopsida; order Asterales; family Asteraceae; genus Solidago; species Solidago caesia. The sequence continues at coordinate 34,517,920 of JAOXNX010000033.1, forward strand.
GAAGCATGTTCAAATTTTATTTTATTCTTACGCAAAAAAAAACCAATCATATAATATATAGAGGGATGAGAATATAAGGCTGTCATGTATCTATCTTATGTATAGAACCTACTCACATCTTAGTTTTTTAATCCATAAAATTCATAAGGCCCAGGTCATTTATTTATTATACAACAAATATTAAAAAATTGGTATGTGAGGGGTTCCATACCTAGCTTGGGTACATGACAGTCACACATTCACTTTAACCTTTGATTTAGTTAATCCAATGGATAATGTTGGTTCTCATAGTTCTTGATATTTTTTTGGTTCTCATTTTAACCTTTTAATATATATATATATATATATATATATATATATATATATATATATATATATAGGTTTTGATTCAAATAAAACAAGTATTAAAGTAAAAAAAATAAAACAACCATTTTCACTTAACTGAAAAACGTTATACATCATGAAAATCTTCGTGCATCAGTGTATAAGTTTGTGCTTTATGAATCTTCGTGAATCAATTTTATTATGATCCAATGTTCAAGATCTTATCCTATTTGTTTTACTTTAATACTTGTTTCACAATAACCAGCCGCAATATATATATGCACTAGTTTATTTCAAGCATAATAAACGGTGATTGAAGCAAATAATTTATACATTAAGATAGTAAGGTTTTTAAAATGTGAAAATTATAAATGTTAATATACGCATTTAAAAACTCACATATCATGTATAGCTTAAACAAAATATTTCAAATTTTTATATCTATAAATGTTTTATTTTAAAGCTACACATTAACTTGTAAATAAATGTTGTTATGAATTTTCGAACCGTAACATATTATCATGTTTATTCGAAAGGAAAAATATGAATAATAAAAAAACAAAACATTATCTAGAGCATTTTTAACCATGGTTAATATGATGATTTACAACCATTAATGAGTAATCGAAAACATATGAGACATATTGCATTAATAAAAAAAATGCATGCAATTAATGATTTTGAAAATTAAAATCAATATACCTAATGCCATGAATTTTTTTGAAATTTTCGAAGAAAACTTTGTAAAAAAATTGACCGATGATCAAAACTTAAATATGAAAACTAATAGTTTTCGGTCTTCTACATTCTATACTTCTATTTTATGTTGATCAATGATATTTCTAAACTTTACAATCAATATAAACGTATCAATTGTATTAAAGTTATTTTAATTTCAATTAAACAATCATTTATTTACAATAACTTTTTTTTAAAAATCTAGTATTTTGTATCCCCATTTGAGTAGTTTTTTAATAGTTTATGAAAGTTTTATGAACTTATGATCATTTTAAGAAACCTTTAAAGAACTTTGAGGTCAACACTAAATCAACTCTTTTAATTTTTTTTTTAAACGACAAACTATCATATTCTTATTGCAAACTACATGAATGTATAAAATGAAACCTATGACTTCCGAAAAACTCTCGCTTTGATCTACCCCACGGGTTAAACTCTTTTAACTACTCATCTCAGAACTTAAGTTAGAAACATCCGACATTTATTTGATTGTTCAATTTTTTTTTCCTTTTGATCATCGTCATTTTGTTTTAATAATTTTTTTTAACGTAAAATGTTAGAGAGAATTTGAGTGATTTAAGGTCATTGAGGCTTAAATGCTATGTACTACAGTATATTTAAAGTTATTTATTTATTTTTGATAAATATATTTAAAAATGATCCAAGGATTGAGAGATGCACTTTCCCAAAACTAATGTTTATTTACTTATTAATTAATATTAATTTGAATTAAAATTAAATTTAATAAAGGTAAAAATGATCCAAGGGTTGTGTAGGTAATTGATGTAAAGGGGGTAATGTATGTATTTTAAGAGTTAAGAGATAAATGATGTAAATAAGTGAGATGATATATTGGTCATTTAACATATCTCAAAAGTGTAACTTTTCAACATGGGTCTATAATTTTTATATAGTAGTATAGAAAATAATTACTTACCATAAGCAAGGCTTTGAGATGACTGATAGAGAACGGTGTTTTGGAATCTCCGTCATCTTGATTAAGCTTCAACAAAAATTGCAAAAAGTCTTTGTTGTCAGCTTCATCGCCGCCGCCGTCGGCGGTAGACATGTTGTTCCTTTGATCGATCATGGTTTCAAAAATCGCATCTAATCTTTTAGCCAATACTTTCATCTTCTTTTTAACTCCTTGCAAGTCAAGCGGTGCCAAAAATGGATAAAAGTCAGACAAGTTAGGCATCCCCAAGTATTTAGTCATCTCATTAACCACTTGCTTGAACTCGGCTCCTAGACTCTCCCTATCCTCCTCCTTGACCGTGCCACCCCACATCATGCCCGTAATCACATTCAACACGGTCAAAAACATCTGCTCCCCTACGTTGACCGGCGACCCGACATGATGTTTATACAAGTAGTTTATGGTATTCCTGACCTCCTTCCTTCGGAGTGTGTAAACTGAATCCAAGGTTTGGTTGCTAAGCATTTCGCGAACGCAAATCTTTCTCAACATCCTCCATTGATCACCGTAGGGTGACCAAACGATGTCGTTTCCACCGTATGTGGCCTCCACCCCAGCAACGGGAACATCTCGGTTGGCAAAAGTGGTGTCGTTTAGTTTTAGCACCTCGCGGGCCAAATCCGGAGAGGATATTATAACACCCAACTTTTTACCGAGCCATAGCCTGGAAATCGGGCCATAAGTTTTGGCAAGGGTAGCGAAGTAGGAGTGGAGCTCCGGATCAAGAGATAGGAGGTTTCCAACAAGTGGTAAAGATGGTGGACCAGGAGGAAGTGGTGGGCGTCGGGTGGTGGTGGTGGTGTTGTTTGATGTGAATAACAACATCCATATGAACCATAATATCGTAAGTATAGCAGCGACAACGAGGATGGTTTGGTCGCCCAAAACTATGTTCATGGTGGCTGCCGCCCGGTAAGGTATTATTATTATTATTGAGATAAGAGATGTAAGATGGAAATTGCTAATATGAAGGTATTATTTGTAGTAGTAAACTAAAGGATCTTTTTCCTTGATAACCGCAAGATGCTGAACAAAATACAGGAGACGCCACCACCACATACTTCTCTTCTCTCTCTAAGATAATTCTTTTTTGAGAAAATAACAATAATACCAAAAAAAAAAATAACAAAAATATATCATTTTAACCAATTTTTTTCGAGTTTACACAAAATATCCATAAAAATCGCAATGAGATTTGGTAAAATCGCAATGGAAAAGCTAAAATCATAATGGAAAAGGTAAAATCGCAATTTTTTTTTTTATTTTTTATTTTGCCAAAATCAACATTCCTGCCACAAAAAGACTATCCACACGATAAGATAAAAACAAAACGAGACTCAAATAGCTACAATGCTAAGTTGTTTGTATCAACTCCTATTAACCACCATTTCTAAATTGCAGGCAAATGTTACCACAATGACATGTTAAAACTAAACAAAGCTAAAAGTTAATACCAAAATACCTACAACTGAACACTTACAGAAACAATCTTGGGCAGTTTTAATGATAAATAAAAAAACAAAAAAATTACATGCGGAAGTATATATGGTGCTGATAAGACTATGAGGAGTGGGAAGCCCTCTTTACTCTTTTTTCTGTCATGTGGCGGCCCAGTTAGCAAAGGGCTTCCTCTAGTTTTGGTTGGAGTGGGGCTTCCCCATAGGAAGCCTAGAATGCCCTTTACATCCAACCAATCACAACTAGCCTTTAAAATCCAACCAATCACAACTCCCCTCTTCCCCCGTCGGATTTCTGACTTTGACCCCTCCATTTGACCATAGAACGCCGCCGGGGGCGGTGTGGCCGGCGTCCTATGGGGCGTTCCGGCGTGTTTTTGGGGGGTAGACGCCCCACTCCATATAGTCTAATGGATTTAAACCCGGAAACTTTCAAGCTGTTAAAAATTAATTTGCTAGATAAATGTCTTCCGGATTCCGGGTTGAACGCTAAACCTCATATAAAGTCTAGATTAAAGACATTGAAGACTCACTTTAGCACATGTTCCCAAAAAATGTGGTGTTACTACCCCCAATGACGTACGTTTGTGATAAGTATACAAAGGTAAGGTAGTTTCTTGTTTGTATCTTTTTGCTTATTTACAATTCTATTTTTTCAAAAAACTAATTCTTGTTTAAAATAATTTTAGAGTCCTAAAGGTGCATCGACAAACCATTTTCTTATTATCCCAAACTTTGATAAAGACAGAGCTACAGGTTCGCGGGCTACTGATCTTAGTGATGAAGAAATTGTAGTTGAAACACAAGAAACTATGCCGATAGATCTAGCTAGAAGACGTGGATATGGAAATAATTAAGTGTGGATTCGGCTGGCTGGAGGGGACAAGGGCCTTTCAAGTAAAAGAGACAATAGTAATGAATTGATTCATGTTTTTACGTACGGATACAAGCAATACTATGGCTGTTATTTAATGAAAAGGGTTCCAAATGAAATCGACAATTTACCGGGAATTACATTTGATGAAAGAAACATAGATTATTGGAAAGTGTCCCTTAGGTGCTGAAATGTTCTTTGGGTATGATCAAGAAAAGAAATTTTAGATGGTACGAAAGATTGCAAGGAAATCCACAAGCTAGACTTTTAAGTTATCATGCCGGCCAAACATTTATATTTTGATAACCATAATCTTTTGAATTTTATTAATGTTAGATGTTGGATGGATTTTGATGGTACACCATCAAGAATTGTGTTGCAATCTTATTAGGCTAATGTGATGTAATATATAAAGTCTATTTTGTTGCTAAGTTGTTGGAATGTTGTTATATATGTTTTTCTGCTTGTATGGGATTAATTAGCTGATGTTACATGAGTGTGCATTACATGACCAATTGTTGGTGTTAATGTTGTTGTTGATGTTTGTTAGTTTGTGTACGAGCTCTGGTAATGTGTTTGAGGTTGTTGTTTAATACAGTTATATTGGCAATCTCATGTTTCGATAATATATATGCTAGCATTTCCATTGGTATCATCTTAGCTTCACGTGGAAGGCACATGAGGGATTTAACGAAATGGAGATAACGACCGTTAGTTGAAAGGATCAAACCTAAACCTTATGTTCTTATCCTCATATAAAGGATTGCCACTGTCATTTCCCATTCATAAAGACAAACCTGATTTTTTTTAGTATAACCACGATCCGTGTCAAAAACTTTAATAATAATCTAAAGAGAGAAGTGCCTAAATGGTCCCTGTGGTTTGCCCAAAAATCAAGTTTCGTCCCTAAAACTTTGAAACCTCAC
>JAOXNX010000035.1:59184-74593 GCA_028566075.1 Solidago caesia
TAACTTAAACCTGCGAACTCACCAGCTTTATGCTGACAAACTCTAGTACACTTTTCAGGTAATCCAGTGAATCAAAGGAATCAAGCTTGAGGATTGATAGTGCTGGACTGGAATCAAGGGAGCTGCGCATCTTTTGTTAGATAGGTTCAGGGATATGCGCGCTTATTAGGGCTTCCTTGATTTGTCTTTGTATATAGGCCGAGTACCTTGTATGAACTCCATTTGAGGGTTTAATGTTGGTGATCACATACTAGTTTGCATGTAAACAATCGTGTTTATGTGTTTTGTATCAGATTCTTGTGTTGATTTCACTGGAAATCGTATTTCAATTAGTGTAGCTCTATATAATTTCCATGTTGTGTTGTGCTTTATGTGGCATCCCATACTTCCACCTTGTTGGGGTGTTACACCTATGGAGTATACAACAAGAGAACAAGAGTTGTTGATGATACTGTACATGTAAAGATTGATGAATCTCCCTCAAACTTAACCAGCTCAGATCATAAAGATGAAATGTTTGACTTTGAAGAACTCGTTCATGCCTCAATCTGATCAGATTGGATGTTCTCATGTTGAGGGGGAGCAAGTAATTGAAGAAGATGAAGCGGTTCCAATCAGTCAAAATGCTCAATCTAAGAAAGCTGCTTTGAATATCTTTGAGCCTGTTCCATCTAGTGATGCTCCTATTGATTCAAATGTTCAAGTGTTGGTGAATGAATGGACAAGTGGTCAAGCTGATTGGTCTTTTCCTCAAGCTAATCATGCTGAACCTTCTAATTTGGATCAATCTAGTGTCCAAGCTGATAATGCTCCTACTCATGTAACTAAATGGACAAGAAGTCATCCTATGGATCAAATCATCGGTGATCCTCTTACTGGTGTAAAAACAATAAGAAAAGCTACAAGCAATTTCTGTATGTTTGTAAATTTTGTGAGTAAGATGGAACCTACCAAGACTGAAGAAGCTCTTTCAGATCCATCATAGATAAATGCCATTGAAGAAGAATTGACACAGTTTGAAAGAAACAAGGTTTGGAAACTTGTTCCCAGACCAAGTGGAAAGACTGTGATTGGCACCAAGTGGGTCTATAGAAACAAAATGGATGAAAGAGGGGTTGTGACCAGAAACATGGCAAGACTGGTAGCTCAATGATACAGACAAGAAGAAGGAATAGACTATGATGAGACTTTTGCTCATGTGGCTAGATCGGAAGCAATTAGAATGTTCTTGGCTTTCTCTGCTTACAAGGGATTCAAAGTCTATAAAATGGATGTGAATAGTGCATTTTTGAATGGAAAGTTGCAAGAAGAAGTCTATGTTCAACAACCTCCGTGTTTTGAAAGTTCCAAGTATCCTAATCATGTTTACAAGCTTGATAAAGATCTATATGGTTAGAAACAAGCTCCAAGGGCATGGTATGATACTCTTTCAAAATTCTTATTAGAATGGAATTTCAAAATAGGTAATGTTTATAAGACTTTATTTATTCGGAAGATTGGGAATGATATCTTACTTGTGAAAATTTATGCAGATGATATAATCTTTGGGTCTAGTAGTGAAAGATTGTGTAAAAAGTTTTCTGAGCATATGTCCAATAAATATGAAATGAGTATGATGGGTGAATTAACATATTTTATGGGTTTACAAGTTAAACAGACTAAAATTGGAATTTTTATAAATCAAGGTAATATGTTAAGGATCTTCTTGAAAAGTTTGGTTTTAAAGACTGCTCTGAAATGAAAACACCTATGCCCACTGCAAATAAGCTTGATGAAGATGTCAATGGTAAATCTGTTGATGTTACAGGTTATAGAAATGTAAGTGCAACTTGGTGTGACAACAACAATGTAGATTTGATTAGTTATTTTGTTAATCATTTTGTTCAGTCTTTATATATTTGTTAGACTATTTGGTTTTGAATGTTATGTTTGAACGTTTATGTTTTTGGATATTTGTTATGTTTGTTATTGATTGGTTGTGTTTATTATTTGTGTTTGTGTATATCTATTGTGTTCCTGCAGGTACAAAGGATAATAGGTTAAGTCCAGAGTGTTAGTACAACACTTAGGAAAATAATCTAAGTATAAGAACACGTAGAAGATGATAAATGCGTAGAAGTTGACATGATGATGTCACCACGAAGTTGTTTATCAATGGTGACATCCGCACGTAGATGATTGAAGCGCGTAAAAGTTGTCTGTGTTTATGGACCGGACTAGATTAACTACGTGGTGAAGCCCATAATCACGTAGATAATCGCTATTGGTATAAATACACCTCCGATACGTATTCAGATGTGAACAGTTGGAAATTATATACGCATATTTGATTGTGAGGACGTAGTAATTGTCTTAGGTTGTTTATTACCTTGATAATCAACGAAAGACACCATAATTGTATAAGCAAACGGTTATCTTGAGAGGATTCCGCACTCTCGACATAACTTAACACGTTTTCGTTAACGATCTAGTTACCGGAGGCTTAAAAATGGTATCAGAGCCCCCAGGTTATATACCAAAAGTTTCGAGATTAAAAATGTTTCGTCGTCATTTTAAAACTTATTTTTGAATTACCTTTACAATGACTGGTTACACGACCATATTACAAATTTTCCATTTATTTTATTTTTAAGTGTTTTAATTTTATTTGGCATTTCTATTCGACAACTAGTTATCTTGCGTACTCGTTGCTACCAATGTTTCCTAGTTAACCGGACATTTCTTAAACTCACTAAACTTGTTTACCAAACCACGAATCTTGTTTCGCGATATCCACTTATTACATGTTCTAGATTGCTAATTACACGTAAATTTGTAGGCCCAGATGGCAGTTGTTAAACTAACATACTCCAAACAAGTGATAAATGGTTTATCTCTACCCTTAACCAGCTTACTATTGAATGACTCATAGATATTGTTCAACAGTATATCACATTTTGCTCTCCCTGTAAAATACATAGTACAAATAAGGAAATGTAACAACTACTTTGATTTACTACAATCATAGTTAAGGGAATACCTGAGAAGTGAGCTCTTGCCCATGAAGCTTGTGGTATTGCTTAACCATTCATAAGCTTGAGCATGATGATTCCTTATTTCATCCATTGCATTCTCAAATTCCACAACTGTTGTCCTGGTTGTTGTAAACTAAAGGTGTTCTCTTAACCCACACCCTTTGAACCTTGTCTTCATATTCTCATGGATATGCCTCAAACAGAATCTGTGTTCAGCATTTGGGAACAGTTTGGTGATAGGTTGAAGGATACCCTATAACAATTAAAACCTGAGATTAACACACAAGAAAAGCCAAACAATAGGTAATATAACAATAAAACATAAATACCTTCTGCCTGTCAGAAATGAAGGTGAAGTTAGCATTTGATGGCAATTCCAGATCATCTCCAAGACATTGTAAGAACCATTCCCATGAATTTCTGCATTCACTTTCAACAAGTGCATATGCAACAGGGTATATCCCATTATTGCCATCAACACTAACTGAAGTTAATAGTTGGCCAGGATATGGACCTTTCATACATGCCCCCATCTAACCCTATCAACTCCCTCCCTAGGTCCTTAAATCCCTTCTTTAATGCACCTAGACAAACATAAATCCTTTTAAAGACCCTAGTTTCAGCAGGATTTATTGATTGATATGCAAAACCTAATTTGACAATGATGTTTGGATTTCTTAGTAGGAGTTCAGTAATGTGATCCCTTAACAGGCCAAACTACTCATGAAAATCCCCCTTTAGTTTCTTCATTGCTTTCTCCTTTGCTCTATATGCGGCCATCTTGGTAATGCTAATCTAAAACTTTTTACTCAGTCGATATTGAAGTGCTTCACCTGTGATGTTTGGATTTGACCTAACTATGTCACTTACATGTTGAGATAAAAAAAAAATTGGAGTTCACCTGCCTTAGATCTCTGGTTTTAAGGCATTTATGCTCTTCAATACATGTTTTGACTGTCCAAGGCCCATCATCCGCTGTTTTAAACACATGTAGGGTCAAGCTGACAAGTGGGTTGTTTTGTAATGACCTTTTTGCCCTTACTTGTCTCCCCTTTAGTTGATTCCTTGACCTTCCCTATTTTGTTCTTTGACTTTGAGGACCCTACCCTCCTCACAGGTATCTTTGAAACCCTACTTCTCAAACATTGAATCACACCATGACATCTAACTCTAAGCCTCTTTGTATCATTCTTCACTATCTTGATATCCCTTCTACTCTCAACTGTATGATTTTTCAATAGAACCTGTATTTGCTTTTTATCCCTAAAGGTCTGCTCAGGATAGAATGGTGGTTTAACAAATTTCACACTTGTTGAATTATCTTTGACCACCATTAACATTACCCTCTAACCCATCACCATGACCAGTATCATCATTTTCTTCAAACAACCTTCTACAAATGTACTTGACTCACCTTATTATCTTCTTTCTTTTCGACTTTTCTACATTAGAACCTATACCACTGTCATACTCATCAAAATCTATACATAAAACTTCTTCACCCACATGTAACTCACCAACAGAAGATTTCACCCTTTTGCCAATCCAGTTTACATCATACCCTTCAAATGTTCCATTGAAGTTAGACATCTCAACTTCTACATCATGAATCATGTCACTCTTGTCCACTTAAAATACTTCTTCTATAGATGGTTCTTTGGTTTCATTAGCATGACCCTCTAAGCCATCACCACCATTAGCATTACCCTTATGGCTCTATGCCATCACCACCATTAGCATTACCCTCGAACCCATCACCACGACCAGTGTCATCATTTTCTTCAAACAACCTTCTACGAATGCTATTTGACTTACCTTTATCTAAAACTACACTAATTTGATAAGGTGAAAGAAGTGATTTAACAAAGTAGCTTTACCATGTTCAACATAAACCTCTATAAACCTAGTTCTCTTAGCATGCATTGTCATTATATTAACATCTACCTCACTACTTAAAGCAACAAGACCAACATCCAAATCTGAACTAGGTTTCTTAAAATGGTGATACATTTTACTCGAAGGATCATAACCATAGTTGTCTATCACTTTTCTCAGATTACCAATTTTATAGTAATCAAAATTAAGCCAGTCTATTATTACCTTGTTTCCGTCAACATACCTTATTCCAGGAAAGGTTGTAAAACACCCACCATGATGAAGTTCCATAAAAAAAAGGTCTGGGTACATATCTGATCAAGAATAACATCAAGTATTAAAAACAAAAAATATAAACAAAAACCCTAAATATGTAAATAAAAAACAAGGTGCTATATTTTATGAATAGGGTCATACCATAGTTATACTTGAGTGTAACAGGGCTGAAATCTTTGTCACAAAAAACCGGCTCAGCATCTTCATCAGCAATTTTTTTTTTTACATAAGTGTGTGTGTGTGTGTGTGTGTGTGTGTGTTTTTAAGATTTGGGTGAAAAGTTTAGGGATTGAAATGTAATTTTTGGGGATTATAAGTTATCTTAATAAGTGAGGTAGTTGAGAGAGACACGGAAAGGGGAAAGGACGATCCTACCCTCACATGTGAGGTTACTCACGTGGGTGTGTTGACAACCAAAAACAGACGTAGTTGGGCCCTTGGACGTCGATTGCAAAATTAAGCCAACTACAGGGTTTAGATTGTAATTAATTTACTTTAGGGATGAAAGGTGAAAAACGTGACAACTTAAGGGACGAAAATTGTAATTTACTCTTTTAGATATTCACCTTGGGCGACTTGTATCTTGTTCAAAATTAGCTAGTTCTTTAAATCGAACAGCTAGAGTTGAAGGATAACTAACATCGACTCCTCCATAGGTCAATACCCTAGTATATTTTAATGTTTGAATATCATATATATTAGTTTTGCAGGTTTGAGTTCCGGATGCTATATGGGTCAATTGGGTGGTCAGTGTGCACTACACTTGGGTATGCTCCGGGTGCTAATGGTAAACGAGTGATTGCTTGCATTGGTGATGGTAACTTCCAGTTTACTGTCAAAAATGTGTCCCAATGCTGCAATGTTGGCAGAACTCAATTATCTTCCTGATTAATGGTGGCTAAACCATTGAAGTAGATATTCATGACGGGCCTTATTGGAACTACACTGGTTTGGTTGATAGGATCACAATCGTCAGGGCAAGTGCTGGACATTTAGCGGCTGGCGGCTGGCCTTTCAACTCGGGGACTGAACTATGACTCTTTTGGATCATTTGGTAATATATGGATCGACAAAGCGTTTCATTGTATGCATAGTGCAACTCGAGAAGTCTACCGGGCATTGAAGAAACAAAATTTGGCTTGTAATATTAAAGAAAAACCAGGCATTGAACTCGATGATATTATTTCTAGAATTTAGAACCTTCCTCTGCTATACTGTGGATAGCAAATTGAAGTTAGAAGATATGCAGCTCCAAAAGTCGACCGATCTCTAACTATGTTTTGAATGTTCAGCATGATGTAAATATTGGTTAGTCATTACAAGATAATCCTAGAAATTTTGATGGTAAATGCCAAACACGTGTTGATGATACATTTGAGTTTGTAAGATTACTCATACCATTGGAAACTATTGAGAAAATACTGTCACACAATGAGGGCGATTGAAACTACAAACTTACATGGATGCATTTTCATTTTTCTAACACTTGGCTTGCTCTTAAATTTACAAGATTTCACTTGATCAGGTACTTTACTCGATTTCACGTGACGCATTCCGTGTATGCCCTTACACTTATTACAGATCGAAAGACAAACCATGCAATCAATTCTAGCGACTTCACAAATGATGTAATGTTAAAACTGAATTGAGGTAACCAATTGGGCATAGATCAAGTGGTCATCTTCCCCTACTTAAGCGGGCCCCATTGTGGGGGAGCCTAACAAAAAATTGATGCGGATTCTATCTTCGTCTCAGACCGGAATTAATCGACTTTATGTGGTGATATCTGTTCAGATGCACTTACCTCGGTACACTAAAACCTGGTGGTTGTGTAGGTACCAACGCGGTACAATGGATTGAAGGGTTCCTTCTAATTTAAACTTTTTTTAAAACTGAATTGAGGTTGTTGGTACCGAGTGTTTAAGACGTGTTGAAAATTACCCTTGCAGTGTCTCTGGAAAGTAACGACTGTTTAGATGCTTTGAATATCCTTGAGCCAAAGATGATTGTTAATTAAGAGAAACACAACAAAAAACTCTACCAAACCCATGAGTGTACTAAACACCTACTGTAATCTAGAGTCCAGACCACTTAATTAACTTGTTGAACCAGACAAAAGCCAAATGCACCACAAACTCGATAACCTATAACTGAAGATCAACGCCGCACTGGTATTACCCCGAAAGCAGCAAGCCTTGGGCAGATCCTAAACCCCATGAAACTTTTTATTTTCAACAGCAATATATATTAATATTTTATAGCAAGTTACTAGAAAATTTACATATTACAAATACTGTTACAATCAAAACTAGCATGTAAGCAGATTTAAGGTCCAATCAAGCCATCAAAATTTACAACGTTTACACCTCTATTGGTTTCCCGCGATGGTAGTCTAATGGTGGGGGACATACAAGTATGCAACATAAAAACAGAACCCGGGGTTAAAATCCCACCCCATGTCCCTTTAATCATTTGTGTTACGTGAATTACCTTCCATCATGCTGGCATAGAACTGGTCGATGAGGGACTGATAATGGGTCGGTTTCATCAAAGAACATCTCGGGTTTGGTTCTTTTGTCTTCGAAGCAAGCACGATTCCAATTCTTCCAAATAACCCAATAACAACTTGGAACAATCACATCAGATTGGTCCTTTTTAGTTGAGACCTTTAAACTCGGCCCAATGAATCAGGCCAGATACTGACCAGGAAGTGGGATCAGTGGCATTTCACCAGCACCTCAGAACCAGAATACCAGATCTGGGTGAAACATTCACATAAGCGACTTAAACATCCTTAGGACCCTACTTCTGAACAATCCTTGAGATGCAGAGACCAATGTGATGATTGGAGAATTCATGACATGGTCTAAATCAAGGTAATTAGCAGGAAATGGTCAGATTGAAGAGGGTTCAAGCAGGTGGTCATGTTGATTTCTATACGTCGGAGTTGGCATATTGTTTTTTTTTATGCATATAAACCTTTTTCTCTATGTGGTTTTGGACGTCATTTTTCTGCATATAAACCTTTTCTTTTCTCTATGTGTTAATAGCAATTTTTAGCATCCAAGTTAAAACTTCAAGTAGCACCATTGTTACTTGAAATTTTTATACCAAACTGTTTACAAAGACCAGTTATTTAAATGACAGACGTTTCACGATTATTTAAATAAATTTTTTTTAAAAAATAATAAGAAGAAGAAGAACAAACAACATATTCCAAATGTTTCACAATCATTCATATTGCAGATCAAACTAGTTGACAGGAAAAACAAAATAAAAGTATGATATATTTATTATTAAATGGGATGGGATGGGATGAAAGAAACCTATGAATGTATCAGACACGGGGAGGAGCTGCAGCAACGGGGGCAGCGGCACCGCTAAGGAAGGAGAGGAAACCACCGGTAGAATTAGGGAGGAGTTGTTGTTGATCATCAAGGAGGAAAAGATCCTCAGGAGTCCTGAAAGCACCATGTGCAGCCACAAGTGCCGTTCCGAGAAGCAACGCGGATATCAAAACAGATCCAACACTCGTCAAGAATATAACGACAATGCTGGAAACAATCAACAGCCCAAGGGTTTCACGCTCTGAAAAGGTACGTCCCAATATAACCAAAGGCGGGTCCGAGGGGCGAAATAGGTAAAGGAAGAGCCAGGCAGCCACAAGGGCAGCGAGTGTTATCAGAGAGAATGGGTTTGTTAACAGAGAGAAACCCAAGACGGCAGCTACAATGGTGATGTAATTAACCCTGAAGTAAGAGTAATTCTTACGGATCCTGGCAGCAGCATCTGTAATTGAATCCGGTTTAGAGAAAGACGATCGATCCACGAGTTCAGACCAGGGGCGTCGGCTGGAGAGTCCAGATCTGACGTTTTCAGTTATGTTGTTTATGAACGCACGGAATGCAGGTGTTGCCACCACGACTATTGGAGTCGTCTCGCCACCACCATTGCCTCCTCCTGATGTTTGGGTGGGGGGATTTGAGATTGGAAGGATCGCAGGTGTTGTTGATGAACCCATTACTTACTTACTTCGATTTATTTAATTAGATATAGATAGATATAAAGAGAGAGAATTTTGTTTCGATTTGAGTTTGCGGATTTTATTGATGATTCCCCCACCCTTTTTATTTCTTTATTTTCTTTATTTACTAAAAGGGTTGGTTAACTTAACGCGTGCTCCTCAATCTCATTCAGTCGGTGTGGATCTATATCTATATATCTATAGAAGATGAGAAGAGATATTCGTACCATCATTTTTTATGAATGTATTATAATGTATAAATTGTATAGCTGATTGTATAAGCCATTAATGTATAGTTATGGTATATTTATCAAAAGAAATGGTGAATATCATTTCACATAGAAGATGGATGAATAAGCATGTACAAGAGCCAAGGTTGTTTTTTTTTTTGTTTTTTTTAATAGTGATTGTCATAGCTTCATAAGTAGTGAAATAGTATAGAAGATGATATTTTGATAAATTAAAAACTTTTATTATTATTTTTCATAATTAAAGATTATAAAAATATAAGTTATAAATTTATAATAAATTAAATTGATTATTAAATAAAATAATTATATAAGAAAGAAAGTTTGATTATATGAATAAGGAAAAACATAAGTAATACTTTCTCTGAGTATTACTTATACTTGAGAACTTCAAATTTATTATTTATAAAATATTATAGATAATTAAGTTATTTACCTGTATAACACGCAAAGTTGTTAAGTAGAAATTAACGATAAGCACAACTTATAAACATATAAAGCCACTTATAAGGAACAATTCAATACGTGGTATATATTATAGATGCGTTTAACTTAATTCATAATTTTGAAGTATTTTTCAAAAAGTTTAGACCTCCAAATAATAAAAATTTAATAAAGATTTGAAACATTAAATATAATTAAAGATGATGTGGAAAAATAAAGATATAAAATAATTAATCAATTTAGAAAGGTTTAAAATAAATGATGAGGTTAAAACAATAACTATTGAATAAATTAAAACATGTATAAATAAAGTAGTACATTAATATAAATATAATAATACAAAAGTGAATTGATGAGTTTTTTCAATCCAAGATTGATACACAAGAATAAGTTAACTACATTAAAATTTGAATGTTTTATGCATAATGATATCCCTAATTTATACTGTAACATCCTAATCATTGACTTAATCATTGATCCTAATCATTGACTTAATCATTGATCAAACGTTAATCGTTGATGTGACGTATGTGTATAGATGTTATTGATTGTTTGATGGTTAATGTGCTTGACTTGTCGGTGGTTGTTCCAGTTAGGATATCTGCAAATCCTACTTCGCATTTTCTCTGTGTGATAGTATATAAACTTAAAAAATTCATGTTAGTGTTTCAATAAATTTGCAAAAACACCCTATTTTGGAGAGATTATATTGGAATTTTACCAGTATGAAATACTATTTCAAGCATGGATCACATCATTACAACATATAAGGAGAAATTAGATAACATACAATCACGATAAAAGCAAGAAACCATTGGATTAAAACTAAATCAAATTGTCAAACATACATGGAAACCATTACTAGAAAAACAAGGTACAGACAGATGAGAAAAATATGTTTCAGATATCAAAACATGTTGACTATAAAATACGGAACTTACGTGTTTCCAATTTCCCATGTCAGGAAAAACCAAAGTCACATAAACCTCCTCTCTTATAAGCAGTAAACTTACAAATTGATAGCAACACTGCACTAGAAGCTTAAACACTTCTCAATAGTTGCAGTGTCAAGGTTTAAATGAGCAGCAAAGTGGATTTCTTCTAGGCAAAATCATTGTTTCTGCAATACAAGGAACATTTAGTTTAAGGGGGTGCTTTGATATGAAAAATTGAAACTAATAAAATATGATGTTGAATAATCAAACAATGAAACAAACAATCAATTTCGTAGAACCCATGGAACAGGAAAAAATGTTTATATACATTTATGTCAGTGTAAGTCGTAATATTCACATAATCCGTTGTTTGAGTATCTGATAACGTTGAAAATAGGATAAAAATGATTGGTAGTCAAAACTTCAATTTTCATACATACCTAGTTCCGTCACCACTGTTATGAAACTGATTGTTTGAATCCCAAATAATCAAATTTACATAATCAAGATCACACTATCAGTCTATCCAAACATTAAAAAGTAAAAACTCATCATTACGCATTTACACCTCACCTCAAAAAAGTCAGATAATCAGAAATATAATGAAAATTTAAACACCCCTTAACACTGGTATGTATTACTATATCTGGGAATCAAACTGGTCATGAGGAAAAATGATGAGAAGATAACCTGCATTGGAAGATAAAGTTTGAATTCTGGTGGCAGTTCTTCCTCTGAATAAAGGCGGTCAGAGAAATATATGCTTCTGAGACGGCAATTTGCATGAACTTGAACACGCAATGCCTCAACATAGTTTGTTCCATATGCACGTCGAGTAAGGTCAGCTAAATTCAGTTGAATTTGATTCCATCCCTCATCCATCCGCAGAGGCATGGTGCATATGAATGGTTTTACTCGAGTCATAGCCTTCAAAAACAAAAATGAAATTTGTTACTCCAAACTGTGAACCATTAAAGTTATGCAGTGTAATAGATGGCAATATCAACATTTATTAGAAAAGACTAAAAAGAAAGTGTGCGTTTCTACCAATTAACCGATTGTCAAATTTGACCCGTTACCTGACACCCATTTGCCACCTTTAGATAGAGTAGCAACTCCAGTAAGAATCATGATGTGAAAACTGAACTCATACACATTGTCGCTAGAGAAATAAAGCATGTATTATCTAAATTCATGAGATACCATGTGACACTTCACTCTAGTTTTAGTTTGTGCATTGGGCCCTAGCACCATGTACATAATATATACATGTACTTTAGGGAATAAAGCTTTATACTTATGGGTTTCATACTTTCATACCCATTGTAGATTTTCATTTTCACAAACCAAATACCACTTATCACTTTCATTACATTCTTTCATTCCCAACTGTTAACCAGGCAGACCCGAACCCGAACTCTGTTGCTGCAGTTCAAGATCTGGCCCAACTGGACACTCAAGTGACGGCTCAATCTGAAGCTACCCATTCTGAAGTTACATGGATTACAATGGTACAATCAGTAAAGGAGTAATTGACTCAGGCCCAAGCATGCCACGCGTTATTTTATTGCTGTGACATGTTATTTAGTTTATTTCCATTGTTGAATTTGTCAAAAAAAACGTAGTTTTTACTTTTATGTCTAGTTTGTAGGGTAGTGGCAGCTTCTTGGTTTTTAATTTTTATCATTACTTCTCTAACTTTAATTAGAGAATTTATTGCTCCATTGCTATTTCACATTGTGGCAAGTTTGAAAGGTGATCTTTGGAAACCAATTACAATTCATGTGGTGAATCTGTAACATGAAATTGAATTGGAAGTTTGCCCAGCAAGTTGAGCAAGTGGTGAACCTGTATCTCATATTCATTTGCTGTTTTAATTCGTTAATTTATTTGTATTTCGGGTGTTGCTTAATTCGTGCATGTTGGGGCCTATCACCAACACTCAAACCAAACACACCCCAAGTATCTGTTATAAACAATTTACACCTAAACATAGGGAAGACTTACACACTTGAAAGTTAGAAGCTCGGAAACGTCGCCTGACATTTTTATCGTCCAGAACCTGAATCTCGAATGTGAAATATTTTTTCACATTTTTTACAATCATCACCAAAAATGGCAGCTTTATACCAAGTGTAGCAGCTGGATCAGCCGGACATGTAATGTATGTCGACTGGACATTTGTTCCAACAATTTCAAGGATATTTGATTGTATGTCATCATCATGTGTACGCTTGACCTGCCCATTAACCACTAAAAGAAGCAAAAGATGAGTTTTTGAGTTGGCAATTTCTACCCATTTAAGTATAAATGAGTCAATTATAGTTATGCTTTATATCTAACAATAAGAAATACAAAATATTATTAAATTAATAATAGCAACAAAAAAATAAGCAACATGGATCAAACAGGGCCGAGTAAGCTGAAATTCACCCGAAGTATATTTTTAATTCATACAAATCTCACAAGTCATTTTTCTTCAGAAAACTTAAAAGTATTGGTGAGATAATATATTTTTGTAGTATATTGAAACTTTATTATTAGAACAACTGAAACTTGGGGTAAAAATATTTCCGGCAAACCCAACACAACCCATTAGACCCAATTCTCAACCCTCCTGACCACAGAATTTTGTACCTACATTGAAAATGAATCAACTTTGGGGCATGAAAACGATACGAGTTAGTGAACTGAAGTGCGTAACACATATTCAAACCAACAATTAGTCGGAAGTAGGTCAAAGATTTACTTGATTTTCTTAAAAAGAAGGAAACCATCAGGCGGTTGATTTAGCTAGAAGTAAAAATAGTTGCCAAAAAGCTTGGGATACCAATATTATTGGTGTAGGTGAACATAAGGTTATATTACAATTCCCAAAAAATCTTGGGGATACCAATTTCCAACCTAAATCGTATATAGCCAAGAAAAAAGATCCATTTTCTAATAATAACAGAACCTTGTTAGTTTTCCAATAAACAAAAATTTGGGCGGAAAAAAATTAAAAGTAACTTGAAAGAAAACCCTAATCATTAAAACAATGGAAATTATTAGCGCAATGGTGAATTAAATTAAATAATGTAACAACTAACTAACCTTCTTTATCCCATATCTGCAAAGGCTTGCTCCTACATAACATCAAATAATGATTCCATTAATTCAAATATATATATGTTGAAACAGAAGAAGAAAGATGAAGAAAACATACCCAAGGCTGTATAAAATAGATAGGAAACCAGATTGGAATGTGTTCTTGAACATTATTATTATTATTATTATTATTATTATTATGTTCTAACCCTGCAATAAGTACCGGAAGGAAGGAAAGGTATGTACGTATAATTTAGGGTGCCGCCGTCCCCAAACATAAAATAAAATCACAAATTAATTAATAAAATTTAAATTATACAAAAGTCAAAATACTAAATTATAACCTATTTAAATTATTTTCACGTGAACAGTAAAATACAAATAGACTAACATAGTGTACAACAACTTCAAACGTCTAAAAAATTGGCCTAATATTTATATATTATTTGTGCCGCCTATTTATTAAACATATTGATGATAGACTAGGTGGTTTTCATTGAATGTTCGGGTTCTAACTTCTAAGATTTTGAAAGGCCTAGGTTCAAGCCTCCTGTCAACACTTCTCTTTTTTTAGTAAAACTTTAATGGCATTTTGGTTTCACTAAAATTTCTAAGAATTTTATGTGGTCTTTTTTAATTAAACATTGTTTATCTAAATCTTATTTTTACATTGATAAAATAATATATTTTACTTTACTTTTGATTTTCATATTTATAGTGGTAATAACAGTTAAACTCATTTCATTTAAATATATTTTTATATTGAATTGCATTTTGTCGTTGATTGAAATCTAGCGTTCATAACAACTTTTAAATAATCTATAATATGGATATCTATTTTATTTGAATATTATAGTTAGGTTTTTCATTTATTGGTATAATAGATATATCATTGTTACCGAAAAATTATCATTACTGTCCCCGGCCAAAGGCCGGGTATAACACTAGTTAATTTCAAAGGGTAAATTGAAAATTTTCGAAACTAATAAAAATATTTCATAAATATATTAATATACTAGATTATGTCCCGTGTTAACACACGAGACACCTTTAAGTCACATTTTAAAATTAAAATTTAGAATAAAATAATATTTATAATGACTATTATTTGTTTAGTTATAATATAAAATAAATAAAAATATTTCACCTACTATTATTTAAATCTGGAGAATTATTTTGTAAACAAAGTAATTAACTTTTCATTCAATTACTTGCTTTATCCTTCAAAATAAAAAATTAAAAAAAATAGAATGTTAAGTAAATAGAACAACGTCAAATATTTTACTTTTATTTTTTTCTTAATACAAATTGCAATAAAGAGGTTCATCACATATTGATAAAACGAATGATTATAAAAATTTAAGTTCTATCCAATTAACAGCCTTATATTCATTGAGGGTTCCATACCTAAGCTTAGGTATGGAACCCTCACATTTTTGTTTTTTAATCCATAAAATTTATGGGGCCCAGGTCATTTATTTATTATACAACAAATATTAAAAAATT
>JAOXNX010000035.1:91291-106370 GCA_028566075.1 Solidago caesia
AGCTGTAAGTAGATATATGCAGGCACCAAAAGAAAGCCATTATGCAGCTGTTAAGCAGATTCTGAGGTATGTTCAGGCAGGGACGGAGCCAGAAATTTTTTGGCGAGGGGGCAAATTTAGAAATTTTTTTTGGCGAGGGGGCAAATTTAGAAGTCGTTTGTTATATTTTTATTTTTTTAGGGGCAAATTACAAATATACCGCTAAAATAAAATAAAAATTACATTGTACCGAAATTGAAGTGGGGGCAGCTACCCCCGCTGCCCCCATAGTAACGCCGTCCCTGCATATATGATGATTAACATATATATACGTGCGCGCTTGCAGGGGGTTCTGAGAGATGACGACACTACTACTCATGTTGCGGTCAAGTCTCTTTCTGCTGAATCCAAACAAGGGACTATTGAATTCTTGACTGAAATTAACATGATTTCCAGAATCAAGCATCCCAACCTGGTTCAACTCATCGGCTGTTGTGTTGAGGATGGTCATCGGATTTTGGTTTATGAGTTTTTAAAAAACAACAGCCTTGCCACTGCTTTACTTGGTATCACATCCACTCCCTCACCTGGGTTCATTATTACTCCACTAATTAATGTATTTTTCACTAATATCTATATATGGCTCCATTTTTACCACCTCTCTTTCTTAAACACTATTTATTAATTATGTAATAAATGGATTAAGTAAATGTTAATTTGCAGCCAAAACTGACCTGCTTCATCCCAACTCGGTCCCCAACTGATACCCAATATGGGTGGGTTTGGTTGACCCCCTAACTAAACAATTTGTGCATCATATCAAATGTGATCAAGAATTTATATTTTGTTCTGTCACAAGCTGGTTTCTCTATGTAATGTTTTTTAATATGTTTTATGCATCTTTTTTCATCTTTCTTACTTTATCATTACTTTTTATTTGTTCAACCCGTTAGAGATATAATTTAACCCATTTATATGTTAGTAGGTCTAAATTAGTAACTTAACATCTCTTTATTGACTCGTTTATTTTGTAATGCTTTTTTTTTTAAATTAATCTTGGCTACTAGATTTCCTGTATGACCCTGATATCAAGTGTAAAGTTATTAAATTGTAGGTTCGAGAGGCAAACACATAGACCTGGATTGGGCTACACGAGCTAGTATATGCAAAGGCACAGCATCAGGTCTTGCATTTCTTCACGAGGAAGCTGAACCACGTATTGTCCATCGAGATATAAAGGCGAGCAATGTACTTCTTGATGAAAACTTTCATCCCAAAATTGGAGATTTTGGACTTGCAAAACTTTTCCCTGACAACGTCACTCATGTTAGTACTCGAGTTGCTGGAACAGTGTAAGAAACATTGGACCCTATTTTTCTTTTTCATTTTTGTAGTGCGTAAATTATTCTTAAAAGTTCGAATTTATTAATGACAGGGGATACCTGGCTCCAGAATACGCGATGTTAGGACAGCTTACAAAGAAAGTGGACGTATATAGTTTTGGCATCCTTATGCTTGAAATTATAAGTGGTAAAAGTAGTAGTAAGGCGGCCTTCGGCGAGGATCTCTTGGTTCTAGTTGAATGGGTATGAAATTTCGACTACCATCATGCATATGCACGAGTGCAAGTTGCAATGATCAACAATGTAGTTTTGTTTCATCATTATTCATCACTAAAAATTAATAAACACTGCTAAAATCTTTTTATTTTTAACATTTCGTTACATTATTATGTTCATTGATTGAATGACCGGTTCTATTCACTGTTTTTGATAGTTGGGTGTATTTTGAATGACATATGTTAGTATGATTTTAAGAGTCGAGTCGCTGATTTAAAAAATAAAAATAAAAACAAGAAAAGTAAAGTTGTAGTGGGTTGCTGTTCTTTGCTGCTTTCCAATTTATATACAAAAGTTTTATTTTTAATGGACAAACGAGTAAAATAAAAACTAGTCAATAGAAAATGGGTCAAAAGTCACCCAAAGTGTATATTTTTGACCCACTTTTGCCGGATGTCTTTCTAGAAGCAGTGTCTCTATCCCTAGGTAGAAGTATAACTGTTTACATCCCACTTTCCCGATACCTCGCCTGTGACGGGATTAAGTATTGTTATTGTTGTTGTCGTATATTTAACACACAAATTGCTTATTACAACATTAAAAGAAGATGCCAAATTTGTGTTTAAAAAATCACTATGTATAATACTTTTTCTAGGCGTGGAAGCTGAAAGATGAAGAAAGACTTCTAGAGATTGTGGACCCTGACCTAGCAGATTGTCCAGATGACGAGATCATGCGCTTCATTACAATTGCATTGTTCTGTACACAAGCGGTTTCAAGCCAAAGACCGTCAATGAGGCAAGTAGTCGAGATGCTCTCAAAAAAAGTCAACCTTAACGTAAGATTGTTAACAGAGCCCGGGATATACAGGCCACATTCCTCGGTGAGGCGTTCTAAGTCACTAGAAACAACAAAATCCCGAGCATTCAATGGCAAGCAGACGGTAAATCCTTTTGTAACTATTTCATCGTCAGAAGTTAGCAATTCTTATAGTATATCACGAATGTTTCCTAGATGAAGAATCTATATATTCAAATACTACCACTTGGTAACTTACAGAGATCAACCAAATGGTTTCTCAGTATAAGGCTGTATTATTTCCTGAATGCTCGATCAGCTGAACCCCTTGTATAGACTTCCTCTAACTAATGTATTGTTATTGTTATATTCTTTTTTCTCTAATTTTAGGGAGACCTCCAAGTCACTTATATATAGGTGTATTATATATAATACACCATGTATTGACTACTCACATTTCAAAATCTGAAATTTTGGGAAAAGGGAAAGTTCATTTATTTTATGTTTTTTCCTGTTAAGACACGGAAACAACACTTAGACTATCCAGAGTGAGGCGTTCCCTCACTCACAGAATGCCGGCTGAACGCTAGGCACACCGCCCCCAAGGGCGTTTTGGTCAAAAAAAAGGTTCCCATGTCCGAAATTGAACGCCCTTTCGTGCGTAAAAAAACGAGCCATGGCTTTCTCTCTTCTTTGACCGTTGAAAACAGAAGTTTTCAAAAAAAAAAAAAAAATTAAATTTTTTTTTTTTTACTATATATACAACCCATTTTTTACACACTTTAACCAATTCCAAACATATTTTTCCCATTTTTTATACACTTTTAACATATTCCTTCCTTCTAGCTCCAACATTTTTATACACTTTTTATTTAAAAAATGCATCCATACAACTACAACTACAACTACAACCCAAATGTTCGTTTTCCACGTCCAAACACCCCGAACCAACCGGATATGAACGATCCTAACCTTCACCAAAATCCGAATTTTATTAACATGATAGGCAACATGAATGTGGGATCACCGATGTCGGGAGTCTTCATACAGTGGACTACACCGGGCCAAATGTTTGGTATATTTTAACTTTGTTTATTTTTTACATAATTTATTTATTTATATATACATATTTCTATTTTAAGTATATATATACTTTATTTATGTTTATTTTTTTTAATAATTTGTTAAGAACAACAAAGGATGATCTCCACCACACCACCTACACCACTCTCACCACCGGAAGTCGAGATGGTTCAAGAAACGCAACCTCAAGACTTGGATGCCTGTCAATCAAAAAGAAAAAGAAAAACAAAACGAGTCCATAGGAGGAAAACACCTGAAGAGCCACGAGAGAAACCACTACAACAAGCTTGCTCATCCGAGGAACAAATGGCATTAGCGTGAGCTTGACTTGAGGTAACCAAAGACCCGTTGGAAGTTAGTTTTTTTTTTAAAAAATTCAGTTTATTTATCTTTTCTAATTTTCAACTTTTTTTTTATACTTATTATTTTTGATTTATATATATAAATATATTATTTTCGGTTTATATATTATTTATTTATATTTATACTTTATCTATATATATATATATACTTTTTTTTATATATGTACTATATATATATATATTATATATATATATATATTATTCTAACTTTTGGTTAATTTTTTTTTTTGTAGCGAATTACCAAAAGGATAGGACGTATTTGGTCCGGATTAGTGTAATTTTTCATACTATCCTAAAAAAACTTCAGGGTTATTGGAACGCCGATTCGATGAATTCAAAGTTTTAAAAAATGCAAGCGGCTATTCAAGGCTTCAATCAAGTCTACACTCGTTTGAACCTTCACCATGTGAGCAGTTCAAACGATGCCGACCTCATATCCCGTGCTTTGATCGAATATAATGCCACACAACCAGCTTTTGTTTATATACAAGAATGGGAGTACTTAAGAAAGAGCTCGAAGTTCCATCTAGTGACTGATTGGGATCCAAAAGGCACTAGTGGTGAGCCAAGTGCTAAAAGGTCAAAGACGACATCCGGTACAACGGATCCACAGAGTCAAGGGTCGGATGCGAGAGTCAACTTTGACCTAAATAAGACAAAGGTGTTTGAGGGGGAAACTTGGGAGATTTGGTATTACCGTCCGGGCGGTAGAGACGCGGCTAAAAAATCCGCGCGTGTGAGTTCATCGGGCAAGGCTAAGTATACGGAGGAGTTTGACAAGTTAGGGGAGAAGTTGGACGGCTTGATGGAAGTTGGCAAGCAACGTGTGAAATTCGGCAAGCAACAGATCAATCTCCAACAAAAAAAAAAGCTTCAAATGAAACAAGAAAAACAATTTAATAAAGATTTAAAAATGTTGACCATCGACACATCCAATCTTCTGGAAGCCGATAGATTAGTGGCAGAGAAAATGAAACCACGAATCCGCGAAAAATATGGGTTTAGTACCTAGTTTTATTTAGTTTTATTAAGTTTTATCTATCTTTATTAATTATATAATGGAATTATGTTTTATTTAGTTTTATTAAGTTTTTATATATAATTATATATAATTATTTATTATTTAAGTTAAAAAGAGGTCAAAAAAAAAATAAAAAAAATAAAAATGGGACTTCCAATGGAAGCCTCACTCCAACAAAAAGAGGGAAAAAACCCCTTGGATGACTAGGCGCCACATGTCAGGAGATGTTCCTCTTTGGAGCTTTCAAAGGAAGCCTCACTCATTATACTCTTAGGGTGAAAGGAGTGGTGCCGCTTTGCCAAAAATTGACAAGGTGGTAACCAATAGGTGTGTGCCATGTAAAAAAAAAAAAAAACTATACCAAATTTTGCAAAATTCAAGGCGGGTGGAGGTAAATACTTACCAAAAATCTTACCAAATAAAAACACCCAATCTATATCTATTTTCAATCTATATATCTTTACTCCTATATAAAAGAGCAACCTCGTCCCCCTTTTCAACTTTCTATCTTTGAAATGACTATATTACCTATCTTCCTTATTCACTAATTTAAACATCTTTGCCTACTATACCTATAATAGCCTTAATGAAATAATTTACAATATAGACCCCTCAACTTTTAAAATAACCACACTACCCTCTTTTACATAATTTACTTTTACATTCATCGTCGCCGCCGCCCCCACCACCCGTCGCCGCCACGGCCACCACGCCGCCCGTCGCCGACGCATCGCGTGGACATGCGTCTAGTACATATATATATATATATATATATATATATTGAAGTGATAAAATGAAAACCAAAAACAAGGGCGATAACAATGAGAACCACTAAAAAATCATCTTTTATTTTAAACATCTATTTATTTATACCTTCACTTTTATTTCTTCTCCAAACTTTTCATCATCTTTCTCTCTCATTTCGAGACTCTTAAACTCTGATCACCATCATCTCCGAAGGGGGACCCCGTACGGCTTAGGGCTACGCCCGTACCGTATCCAACCACCACCATCTCTTGGATCGCCACCTATCAAATCCAAATCATTCCTAAATCCGTTCAGTCCCCCACTCCTTTATAAATGTCCTTGAGGGCTACGCCCGTTTGGCCAAGGATTACGCCTGTACCGTATCCATCCGTTTTCAAAAATAACCCATAGAATTTTATTTTATTTTTTTGAAAAATTTTTAAAATTTTTTCTCTTTGGAATGGGTTTTTATTAAAAAGAATAAAAAATAATTAAAAAAAATAAAAAAGAACATACCAAAAAAGGAGAGAGGGGGGGAAATAGTGGTTCTCACAGTTTTTACCCTTGTTTTGGTTCTCACGTTAACCCTACTATATATATATATATACTCCTATAAAATAGCACCCCCCCCCCCCCCCCCCCAAAAAAAAAATCCCTTTTTAACTTTCTGTCTTTAAATTACCCAAATTACTCCTCAATTTCAAATGCTTTCTTTTTATAAATAACCAATATACTTAAAATACCATCAATAAAATTATTTACAACATATATCCCTCTACTCCTAAAATAACTACACTACCCCCTTTTACATCAATTACATTTACATCAATAACCGCACCGCCGCCGCCGTCACCACCATCACCACCAGTCGCCACCACCACTACACCGCTGCCGATACGACCATTGCCTCCGCATCGCGCAGGCACCAGTCTAGTATATTTACATATTTAGGAAAAGGGTAAATGGGTGGGAACCCCTTGGTCCCATGTACCGTCTTTGTATCCAGAGCGCACACTTTATAGAACTCATGCCAGTGAAGCACCATCCTCACACATGAAACACAAGATATATTTTCTCCACCTGCCTTTGGCAAGGTTTGAACCCGTGACCTTGCAGTCTTCATCTTGTGAGCCCATATGGTCACATGGTGGCGGTACCAGTTGATCTATGATCAATTGGTTATATATATATATATATATATCAATCTATGTGTATATATCTATGTATTTATTTTTCTATCCTATCTATCTCTCTATAATATATATATATATATATATATATATAGGAAGGGTTATTTAAGAACCCTTAAAAAAAAGAACGCGAGAACCATTATCAGGCACACATTTTTCTTCCTTTTTCCCGTTCAGTTACACATGTGTAAGTGACGCGGTAACATTTTCGTAAATATTGACTCTTTTAAATTACTTTCACATGTCTTACACATGTGAAAGTGACGCCAATTTACACATGTGTAAGGTTCTTACACATGTGTGTAAAACAATATTATTCAAAATCAAATGCACTAGTTTACACATGTGTAAGTAAATGAAAGGAGTCATTATTTACGAAAATGCCACCGCGTCACTTACACATGTGTAAGTGAACGGAAGAAAGAGAAGAAAAACGTATGGCTGAGAATGGTTTCACGTTCTTTTTTTTAGGGGTTTTCAGAATAACTCACCCCCATATATATATATATATATATATATATATAATGAGAGTATGAGATAAAAAAATAAATGATAAAACTTTTCACATACACATACATACACAAAGACAAAGGAACAAACTCGCCGGAAACTCGTTGGAGATTAAATCCAACAAACTAGTCGGAGATTAAAGCAACAAACTCGCTGGAGCATGTCTTCTTATTCGTTGCCGTAACCCCCTCCCGCATTTATTCCGGCGATGATGATGATGATGGAGTTGGAAAGGACCCGGGGAAGGTTTGTCGTATATACATATATGAATTTTTTTTAATAATAAAAAAACACGCTTAAACGGTCAAAAGACCAAGCACAACGTTCTTCTCCATCGGCCCAGTGGTTTCGATTTTTGAAACCGATACCGCGTACCGTACGGAATGGCGTTCCGTGAAGCCGTTACTAGCCGATGTCCTTTACCGTTGATTTTTGCCGACCACACCTATCACCCTTAGAGCATCTTTAAGGGTGGGTGAAATGCATATGTGGGTGAAAGGTGAAGCCTAGGGATGGCAACGAGCCGAGTATGGGTCGGGGTTAGGTAATCCCAGACCCGTACCCGATTAAAAATCTACGCCCCAAACCCGGACCCGGACCGGACGGGTCCCCGTTTATTTACTAACTATCGGGTAATGGGTTTTCCCACAATTAATCGGGGACCCGTTAATTATTTTTATTTTTGAAATTCGTTTACTTATTACAAATTTATATGTGGTTTCTGAAAAAAGGTAGTATTAAACTAGCACTGTGAAGCAATATTTCCCTCTGTTAATATATACGGACAGACATAAAACATTACATTTTAAAAACATTATAAAAGTTTAATATTTCGTTATGAACTTCATATGGATTATAATAGTCTTATTACATGTTAAATGACTACATGTTAATAAATTATATATTTAAAGTATTGTAAACATTGTTATATCATTATTTATTTAAATTACTTATTAGATTTTAATCTCGTATATACATACGTTAAGTTAAAATAACTATATTAAATATTTGTAAAAAATTTTATACATAACGATATTTCCGATTTATATACTCATTGAAAATATAAGTTAACATATAGTTTAAATATTTTATTAAAGAAAAAAGAGTGATAAATAATATGTTGAATTTTTTTTTAAATTAATTAAATGGTGGAAAATTAAAATAAGTTTTCTCAAGTTGATGGATACAAAGTGTAATAGTTATTGATGGACTAAAAAGTCTAAATTATTGATGGAAAACAAAAAAGTACAATTTAGTAAGACTTTTTCAATAATTAGTAATATATTAATGACATAAGCAAGGTTTAATTGGAGGAATGAAGAGTTGTGATTGGTTAATAATTAAATTGTTGTATCAATTGTCTTTTAATATAGTGATAAATAATATGTTAAAAACTTTTTAATTAATTAAATGGTGAAAAATTAAAATAAGTTTTCTCAAGTTGATGGATACAAAGTGTAATAGTTATAAATTAAGAATTTAGTGAAATTTTTTTTATGGGCTAAAAAATATAAATTTTAGATGGAAAACAAAAAAGTATAAATTAGTAAGACTATTTAAATAATTTCTAATATATTAATAAAAATAAGCAAGGTTTAATTTCGAGGAATGAAAAGTTGTAACTAGTCAATAAATTGTTAGATCAATTATCTTTTAGAGGTTGGTTATTGTAAAACAAGTATTAATGTAAAACAAATAAGATAAGATTTTGACCATTGGATCATGATAAAACTGATGCACGAAGATTCATAGAACACAAGTATATGCAATGATGCACGGAGATTTTCATGATGCACAATGATTTTTAGTTAAAGGAATATGATTGTTTATTTGTTTTACTTTAATACTTGTTTTATTTTAACCAGAACCATTATATATATATACTAAAACCAATTCGTGAAAAACCCTACAAACTACAGTAAATCATTTTTATTTATTTTATTTTGTAATTTTTGGCCCCACAAATGTTTCTGTTTTGATTTTTGGTGTTTTGATTTTGATTTTTTTTATTTCTTTTTTTTTTTGTTGGTTTACAATTTTTTTTTTTTTAATTTGTTTTTTATTTTGAACTTTTTATTATTTCTTTGTTTTAATGGTTTTGAATTTTTTTTATTTACTTCTTATTGTTTTAGCTTTTAAGGTTTATGTTATATTATTTAGCTATTTGTTTACTATGATCTGATAAAATTACAATAACTGCATACCCTTATCGTTGTTTTTTTTTGCATACCCTAGTCATTTTTATTTTTTTTGATCTCTGACATTTTTACACTAAAATTTTCATTTTCAAATTGTAGACACCAAACGAACCATTTTCATTTTCAAACAAATACCTAAATTAAAATGAATTCACCGGGGATCTCAAATACCTAAATTCTGGGTTTTAGTCCGACTTCTATCTGCTGGGGTACGGTATTAATTACTTAATATAGATATATCCGGAATCCCTACCTCATACCGCAGGCACTAGTGAGGCAACATATGATTTGAGCTCACGTATAGGATGTTTCGAGTTTGAGCGAGCTAATTTATGTTTTTTAAGATGACACGTGCCAACTTGATTTTTTTTAACCATTTGTTTTATTTTTAACCAAATGAATATTACATGTTCGCTTCAAAAAGTTCGTGATTATTTAAACCCCGACCCATTAACGCATACATATTTGTAACACATTATCACATCGTTATCGAAATGTCGTTATTAATATTAATATTAATAATATTTCATTTGCATATTTTTCCTATTATTGTTACATATTATGTTCGTGACACATTATATCATTCTTCTAAAAGTGTCGTTATCGATATTAATATAGTTATTGTTAGACATATTTCGTTATTTCAATTAATACAATTATTTTAATAAATTTAAATAAAAATTTTTTAATAAATCATTCACAAAAGTAATGTCTCCCGGGGCAACGCCCGAGTCACATATCTCGTATATATTAAAATGAATTCATCGAAAAACGTGCAAAGAATAGTAAATTTTGTTTTCTAACCTTTTTTTTTTCATGGCCCACAATTTCATTTTGGTTTTTCTTTTTCTTTTTTTTTTCCTTACACCATAGATATTTTTCTATTTTTATTTTAAATTTTATTTTTTTTAGTTTTAATGGTTGTGGTTTGTGGATTTTACGATTTATGATATATTATTTAACATTTTTTTAATGTAGTCTAGTATATATATTATAGTAACTCTATATTGCGCCATTTTTTTAAATCTTTTTGCTACCATTTTTTTTTTGTTTTATATTTTTTACACCAAAAGTTTTATTTCTTGATTTTAAATCCTTGTATTTTGACACTAAAGTTTTTCTTTTCCAACTCTTTGCCACCAATATCTTTTTTATCCTTTGGTTTCCAACTTTTACATTATGACACTAATGTTATTGTTTATAATTTTGGACAACAAAAGTTTTGATCCATGTCATTTTTATACTAAAGATTTCATTTTAAATTCTAGGCACCTAACGAACTCTTTTTACTTTCACACAAAAGTTTTAATTTTCATATTTTAACTAACACGTGACACCTTAATTTTTTTCATTTATAATTTGTTGTATTTTTAACCAAATAAATATTACACGTATCTTTGAAAAAGTTTGTGGTTTTTTTTATCCTCCCATCCATTAACGCATATGCTTTCAAAAAGCGACGCCGCACATCGAACATCACGAACCACTTATTTTTAACAAATTATATAATTGTTATCGAAGTGTCATTATTAATATTAATAAGATTTTATTGTCATATTTTTCTATTACTGTTACATATTATGTTCGTAACACATTATATCATTTTTCTAAAAGTGTCGTCATCGGTATTAATATAGTTATTGTTAGACATGTTTCATTATTTCTACTAATACTGTTATTTTTATAAATTTAATTTATTTTTTTTATTAAATTGTTCACAAGGCAACACCCGATCGAGTAACATACCACATTGTAATGGAAATATCATCTATAAAAAATATAAAAAAAAAACCTGATATGAATATATATTTGGATGGAGTGACAGGGAAAAAAAAATTTTTGTCTCTATTTAATGGTGTGCAATGAACTAAATTTATCTAATATTTAATATCAAAAAATTTCGTATTAAATGGAG
The DNA here is from genome assembly GCA_028566075.1 of Solidago caesia. Taxonomy (NCBI): domain Eukaryota; kingdom Viridiplantae; phylum Streptophyta; class Magnoliopsida; order Asterales; family Asteraceae; genus Solidago; species Solidago caesia. Next base: position 102,654 of record JAOXNX010000035.1, read on the forward strand.
CGGTAGTAAAAGGAAAAGGGTTTTGCTAATGATAGCCCTTAGGGCTGTCATTAACGTGCATAAAATATTTGTACTTTTATCATAAAATTCAGGGGGTGGGCTTTTGATATGGAAGGTACAAATTTTTTATGCAGGTTATTGACAGCCCTAAGGGCTGTCATTAGAAAAATCCTTAATTAATTCTTACCCAACATCCTATCCTTAATTAAAAACATATATATAATAAGGGTCTTGCTTAACTACGGCCCCTGGGGGCTGAAGTTTGTACTTAAAATAGTTGTACTCTTACCATCAAATTCAAAATGTAAGATTTTTATATGAAAAGATACAATATTTTTATACACGTAAACTACCGCCTTAAGGCTGTTTTTAGTATTTTTTTTTTATATAATAATAATAATCAAACCCCCAGTAAGCTCGTTATTGGGTATAGAAAACAAGTTGGGGTTCGCCAATTTTACTAGGTGAGCAACACTCTATTTTTTTATTTTTTTATTTTTTTGTAAACACGTCACCTTAAAACACCTCCACTCATTAGCTAGCCCCCAGCCTCCCACGAGCCAAATAATATATGCCACTAGTTCTTCACCATTCAATAAGTTAGATGTCTCATATTAATTGCTTTGCAATTTTAAGAAACGATTTGTTAGATTAATTGGTGTTTGACTTTTGGTACTACTCTTTCATGTCTCGAAATATCTACGACAGAGATCCAAAATATCAAGAAGAACGTACACCTAAATCTTGATAGTACGTAACAATTGAGGTATCAAAGAGCTATTAATTAATTAAACGGTTGTGAGCTCAAATCTTGAGAAGTACAACCATGTTAAAATTAAGTGCTCATATGGACAAAGTGTGTGTGGTTTAGTTGTCTCTCGATCTATTAAAAATATATTATCAATTGAACATGTATACGAAGCTCGAAAAACTTATAGTGATATATTATCAAAAGATTTTATGAAATACTGGAAAAACATCACGTTTAAAGTCACAATTCAAAAACTTTTGTCCAATAATAATAAATGTTGTATTCCCTTTGCCATTTAAATTAATTTATAGTACGTGTTCCAAAAAATGTAAGTTTCGGTTTGTTCAAGAAATAGGTACACTTATTTCTATAGACTAAACGGTGTCTGTTTTTTATTTTTTATTTTGCTTAGGTAACTCGAGGAGAACAAGTCTTGTACTTAGATATCGTTAATCTGTGATTGTTTCCGAATTTCCATGACACCCCATGATGCATAAACAATACTAATTAGGCCTCTTCTTATCTTGAAGTCGTCATCACTTCGTCTTGACTGCCACATTAGCTTTCTCTCTCCAAGACACACCCAAGAACTACCCCCTCTCTATCATACCCTCATCCTCACCTCATCTCCAATTAAATATATAAAACCCACGCACACATAAACCAAAAATGTCCCCACACAAATTCGTTTACCCCTTTCCAAAAAACGACGGCAATTGACACGACGAGATGGACGACGGGGTGCTGCCAATCATGATGAGAAGGATGGGCTTTATGATGAGGACGATTACCAGGATAGTGAAGGGCCTTAAACATGTGTAAAAAGATGCATATTTTGTAGATTTGATTAACAGGAATATTATTTCACCAGCATAAGAGCTAAATATATATAGTAATATGTAATTATATAATTATACTACTCGTATAGCAAACTAAAAACAAAACCAACTTGGGTCACAATACGGTAATTAAATACCTTTACTTATTAATTAAATCAAATCTACAAAATATATATGCACCTTTGAATAAATTAAGGTGGTTGTACGTAGGGTGCTCATAATAATTAATCTTGTCCAAAACCAGTTTGCTTCCAAATGGCATTTCTAAGGCAACTCAAATCTCTCCCTTTAAGTGTTCTTCCAACACCTTCATGCATAGAAAGTGAAGCACTCCTAATTCTTGCTAAATATTCATGTGGAGGTAACCAATCATCATCACCCTCATTATCATCATCATCATCATCATCAACAGCATGATCACCATATGATGATCTCACCTTATTGTATGGATCCCTGATCATGATCTTTGACAACTCCGGTATATTGATCGGTAACGACCTTTTTGTATTGGGTAGTAGTGTTTTTTGGTTACACCAGTGAGGTTGTTTGTATGGTACTTTTCTTGAAGTCACCGTTGTTTTTGATATTGGGTTGTTAATATGATGATGAGTAGTGTTATCGTTGTTAGTATTCCATATATCGAATTTGTCGGTATCTTCGTCGTTGGGGGAGTTACTTCTTCGATGATCAAGACCTTCAAGATAGAGGAACTTTGTTGCTGCCATTACAAATTAAGATAATGAGAAGATTGATTATTGGGTAGAGTGGTTGATTGAATGGCAAGTATATATAATTGCGGGATGGATAAGTCTATCCAATTTTCTATACATATGCTATAAATTAATTAATATTGGTTACACTTAATATAATACGAGTACAACGTATGAATTTAAGTATAATACATACATACTCGCTATTTGCTATTTATAAAAAGGAAGTTATGTTGTTGCAACAATAGAAAGACTACAATATTTGTAATGATTAATATTGAGATTTTGCTAACTATATTTTTTAGAGTTACGATTAATATGTTTATACATAAAAAGTATCACACATGAATACTTATCTTTATTTTAGAAATTGGATATGATTTATGTATCATATACCAGAAAGCAATCTCTTAAATTTTCCTCTTGATACACAAAAATATGAATTACAATCAAATACATCCAACCTTAAAATAAGAACACGGTGAGAACACTTAAAAATTTCATTTTGATGCATTAAAAGTCCATAAAATGAAGTGTGTCTTTTGTATATTATCATTATTTTAAAGTTTAACAACACATTGATCCGTCAAAATAGAGTAAATCACATTTTTTGTTTTATGCATCCATCTTGATGCACATTCATCAAAATTGATACATAAAACAAAAAGTGTGATTTTTTCAATTTAACGGATTAATTTTTCATTTTTTGATTTCGTTTGAGTTTTTATACTTGTCGAGTTGTATATTTCGTTAAACTATTTTTAAGCGGTATAAAGTTAAGTGATTCAAGAAAAAAGAAAAGAAAAATCTTTGCATATGGATGATATCAGCTTTTATTTAGCACATGAATTTTGAAAACAAACATGTAATGGATGTCGTCAAATATCTATACATGTCAACCGTTTACTTAATCTAGAAATAAGAAACTAATGTATTATTTGTATGTATACGCTGATGATTTACACGACATTGATAACATATCAAGGTGGCCCTAAGGATTAAGTGTTCGTTTAGGATGTGACTGGGAAAAAAAGTTTCATAACCTCTATCAAATTCAAATATATAAAAAAAAAATATTTATAAATAATGACTAATGTTACAATAATAAATTATAAATATAACAAAATTATAGTATTAAAAATAGATATCATAGTATTATACATTATTATACATATATACTCGATCGTATAATATATGTAAAAAAAACTAAAATTCTATGGAAAAAAGTAAGAAAGAAAGAAAGAAAGAATGGGTTTAGACCGTGGGTCAGATTTGTACCGTCAAGGCCTCTAGTGTTGATAAAGTATAGAGATAAGGGAAAATTACATAAAAAGGTAACTTTTTTACCTGAAATTCCTAATTTAGGTAATCTATTTTGTTTTCATCTATTAAAAGGACTCCATTTCCAAATTTTTCT
>JAOXNX010000035.1:121179-138362 GCA_028566075.1 Solidago caesia
ATCATGATCCAATGGTCTAGATCTTGTCTTATTTGTTTTACGTTAAATTTTGTTTTACAATAACCAACCCCTATATATATATATATATATATATAAGGAAAAGTGAATATAAGGTTGTCATGTACCTAAGCTTAGGTATAAAACACTTAACATACTAAGTTTTTAATATTTATTGTATAATGAATAAATGATTGGACCCTCATATTTTTTATGGATTAAATATTAAGATGTGAGAGGTTCTATACCTAAACTTAGGTACATGACACTCTTATATTCTCATCCATCATATATATATATGTGTGTGTGTGTGTGTGTGTGTGTGTGTGTAACACCCCAATATTTTAATATAATAAAATAATCTACTTTTGTAGTTTTATTTTTAAAATAAGTTCCTGGTATTTTATTTTGAGATATGGGATTAAATTAGTTGGAACTTTAGTGGATAGCGAGTATAAAACCCAGATAAAATTAGAAGGAGGCGTGGCATTTGGAGGATATGCCAGCCATCCCACTTGGTGAATATCATTTCCATCTTCTTCATCTTATCATCATCATCTATCTACCTTTTCATTTCTTTCTTTCAATTTCTTCTAATCAATTCAATAGTGAGATCTTTCCAAGAAATTAATAATAATAATTCATCTTCATTTTATGGTATTATCAAGTTGGGGGTTTTGGTGTGTGTAAGTGTATGTGTCGACACACTTAGAGGAAGAAGAGAAGATTTTGGTGATTGTCCATCTCTTGTATTGTTATCAATTTCTTCAAGGTGAGTTTAATTCTCCAATCAATTTCTTTTAAATTTAGGGTTCTTGAGTTGTATGAGATTTGGGGGTTTTTAGTGGAATGGAGTATTTCACTAATTGAGATTATGGGTTGGCTAATTATGAATTTTTGTTAATAGAATGGTTATTATGACCAAGAGGTAATTTGGATGAGCAAGTATAATGCATGTTGTTAGCCAAGTTAAGTTATGATGATTTTGATTTGTAAAAGGATTGCATGTTTTGAGAAGTTCGCTAATAATGTGATTTTGAGAAAAGATGGGAACTAGTGAATTGAGTTAGTGACTTTTTGTATAAGAAAGATGACTTTATTATGAATAAAATTGGTAAATTGTTATGGTCAAAATGATGATTTTGTTAGAAATGTGAGATGACCATATTTAAATGGATGAATGAGAATTTTTGGTGAAATGAGTCAAGCTCATAACAATTGTAAGTTGGAATGGTTGAATGGGGACTAGTGTTATGGCTAGGTGGCCTTGTTATGAAAGATGATCTTATGTATGTAATGTTGTTTGAATTGCTAGGTTGAAAGCATTCATTGTTGAATTGTGATCATCATTGTTGTATTGTCGCATTGGAGGTGAGTATTCTTGCATACATCTATGTGTAGGTTGGGTCGATTACAAGTGCGGGTGCGTCCTAGGCTTGTAATTGATTTGGTTTAGGCCTATTGTGGCCATTATGAGTTTAATCATGCGTATGTGTAACGTAGTGATTATATTGTGTTATGAATTCCATATTTATATGTGATAATGTGTTAAGGTGAGCATGTAAGAGATGGTAGGATGATACCATAGGCTACATGCGAGAGACCTTACGTGGTTGCTTTATATGTGATAATGTGTTAAGGTGAACATGCAAGAGATGGTACGACGGTACCATAGGCTACATGTGAGAGACCTTGCGTGGTTGCCCTCCAATGTATGTGTAAATGTATGCAATTGTATTCACTAAGCTTTGGCTTATGTTTTTAGTGTTTGTTATTTTATAGGCGGTTCCCAAAAGTGAAGTTGATAGATTTGAAGTTGGAAAGTAATTGAAGCTTGGAAGGTAGATCGTTTGGCAATAGCGATATTTTTGAGTAGAAGCCTAGCTAACCCTTTTGTAATCTTGGCTCTTGAGTCTAATGGGTCATTTGATGCATATTATGGTCGTATTAATGTTTTGGGTCAAAAGCTTCGGATTTTGGGTGTTAATGTTTCATTTTGACCATTTAGTGTAAAAGTGGCAACTTGGGTAAATGACCCGTTTGAATCAAGAGTTTGTAAACGCTAGTTTGGTTTATGTGAAGGATAATGTTTTATGTTAAAATGTGTGTTTAAAGGTATCGAAAATATTGATCAATTGATTTGATTATGGAAAAATGGTTTGAAATGGTTTGGTTAAAAGTCCCATGGCTGTGCAGGTACTGGCGTACAATACGCCGGCCCCCGGCGTATTGTACGGTGGCTTTGTTTTTGAGTTTTTAGCGTTTCATCATTTGCTCCTGGTTTACGTTGGACTTTGTTGACCTTTATGCCAAAACACCTTTTTGCGAGCCGGCGTATGATACGCCGGTTAGCCAGCGTATGAGACGCTGTGTAAAAAATAAAAAAATAAAAAAAAAATTTGTGTTTTTAAGTTTGGTCGTTTCACCGGTGTTAATGGCGTACATCCCAATATATTTTTAAAAAATTGTTTTGACTAACTGATATTGATTAGATATTTAAATGCAAAAGTAAAAATTCAAATATAATTAAAAATTCAAATTTTAAAACACTATTCAAATATTTAATAATGTAGTATAGATATGGACCATTTGGCACACAAAAAAAACACTTTATTTTGAATTTAGGTTATTTGAGTTTTCATTTTTATCAATTATAGTGGAAATCATGTCAAACTTTCAGTAAAATGAGAAAACACCAATTTTCAAAAGTTTAAATAGATCAAATTTTAATAAACCTATTTTTCTTGGAATTAAAGATCAAATTTCAATTTGGATGTAGAATGCTTATATATACCTGTATATTAAAAAAAATAAATTACATAAGCCTGTACACATAACATTTAGTTACACTTTTTAACGCAATGCATGCGTAGAGTTGTATAGTTTCAATGTAGAGACCTAACTTAGGGTGATGGCGTCTGACTCTGTCGATAACCGATAATCAGTGATGACGTATTTCATCTAGCTTCTTGCTAGCTTGAATTTCTAATAAATATACTATTTGCCGTTCAAAGAAAAAAAAAAACCAGTGGTGACGTAAAAGAAGTATTTAACGTTAAATTTAATTATAAACAACTGTAAATTATGGAATCAAGTTGAGTTTTCATCGAAAGTATAATGATCGATTTTATGTACGTAACCGCATTAGAAATCCGAAATATGGTGCATATTGTGTTTTTGTTACATTCTTGTAATGCATGTAATAATAAAGAGCTAATGAAAGGTTGCTTTATTTTTTTAACCGTCAACGAATAAAGCCCGTTTAACGAAATGATTCTATACACATGCGAATGTAGATAGTACTGGATAGCCCAAGCCCATCATGTAACTTTATTCAAAAAAAAACTCCATGAATTCCAGCCTAAGGTTTAAACTTCGACCTCATGAGTATACCTGATGCATCACCAACCATGAAGATCACTTTATTAGATGGAAAAATTAATGTGCACATGGCATGGGTCTTTTAAATGTGTTAATATTAGCTAATGGAGTTGTATATACGACAAAATTACATTATTATTATTATTGTATAGAAAATACGTAGATACTAGAAAAGTTGGTAACCATTTTTTCTTTGGTTGTTTAGCCAAGGGTTATGAACCTTGGTTGGAAGTTTCCACGGTTGGTAGTTTTGATATGATGAACCTTTTAATGACACTAGTACAGCCAGCTTATTTTAAAAAAATATCTCTACGCTTGTTGTGTGTATTAAAAGGAGAAAATGACAAACAATAAACATTATTTGACCTCAAATGACAAAGCAAACCATAATTCGATTTTGATCCAAAAAAAAAAAAAACTTAACTAAAAAGAAAGACGATTTGATACTTCTTTAATCAAGTTGATATTTTTTGTTATTATGTTGTAGTACTACGTTCCTTTATAGTATTTTGCATTGATGTGACCACGGTAGCCCATAAATTTAGTTTAAGTTTTTGGGGTCGTAGATGGGTATAGTTTGCTTAACCGCCTGTGAAAAATAACGTGTGGTCGCGTGTACAAATCATATATAGCGTGTTGATCTTATCTGTGATGTTCGTTGAAATGTGTCTGAATTAGGCTGGGTTTTAATGATATGATTCAGGATGAAAAAGATCTGGAATATAACTAATTAAATTTGATTTGGGACCGCAGAAGGAAGTTGATACATGTGAGAATGTATGGAGATATTCGATCTTGAAAGGTAAATTTAACTGAAAATCAAAGTATCTACAGATCGATCGATCGATGGGTTGAGACGTATAAATGTTTGGTATTGGGCTTGTCACCACTTACACCAAGACCTCTTAACTATTAATTGCGTGGTCTTATGTTGTTGGGACCAAATAGTATATATGATAACACTCTACAGTCTACACAACATTTTAGAACGTACATTATTGTTTGGTTCCACAATTTGAGGCCGTTTTCTAAGATGCAATATTGTTAATTAGCATGCAATTTGTATTTTATGTATTTTGAATTATGGAATCCTCTACTTGTATATAGATAACAATAACAATGTTTTATAGATTAATCATACCCTAATCAAGGATTACAGATAATATTAATCAGACCTCTTTTCAGCAGCAACAGTTGATCGACAATAAATATCTAATTAAGCTCTCATACAATTGTCAACAAAAAGAGCTACTGTTTCGTTGTTAGCGGACAAATTAAGGTGGCGCATGATAGACCAGACCGGACCTTATCCAATAACCACTTGCAAGGATGGGTGCATGTTTTTGATGTTCTTTTGGAAAATTGAACTCCTTTCATATATATGATGAAAGGTATACATATTGACACGTTTCTATGAAAAAGAAACACTATTTATATGTTGACCTAAAAAAAGTTTATGTAAAACCTTGTATAGTTATAGCTATTATCTATATTAGATCGGTACCCGTATGGCCGTTAAAAAAAAAAAAAAAAGATCGGTACCCGTATGAACGAACGGACTTGGTTAGTGTCTGTGTCATATACGGGCAATTAGAGATATTATTTTAGATAAATAAACAATTTTAATTTACGACATCATATATAAACTTTGTCTTTAAATATGATATTTACATAGTTTTTTATATGGAAATGATAACTAGGTGATGCCCAGTATGTCACGCACGAGCATTATAGTGCCATGTATATGCAAACGAACATTTATTTTAGACGAATGTTAATTAACAATATTATTTTAGACGAATGAACAAATTTTCTTTCTCAAATGACATAATGTATAAACTTTGTCTATGAATATGATATTTAGAGAGATTTTTATATAAGGAAGATCTCATGGATGCTTCATATAAAAACATTATCCTCTTTTAGCTGTATAGAAGATTTCACATTCAACAAATTAACCTTTACAACATATATTACAAATGGAATCATTCTTTCTGACTCTTTGTTAATACGTCTTCCAGTAAAAGTATTACAATATGTTATTTTTCAATTGCTAAATCGGCTAACTGACTTTAATAAATAAAACATAACTGTTAAAAAAATGACATTTAAAACCAAATTATAACCCCATCATCTTCATCCACATCGCAAAACCATTAACATTTCAATTTTACTTTGGTCCTGAAGCTGGTCCTGAAGTTGGCCCTGAGGCTGGTCTTGAGCTGGTCCTGAGGCTGGTCATGTGGCTGGTCCTGAGGTTGGTCTTAAAGTTGAGCTTGAGGCTAAAGTTGAGGCTGAGGCTGACGAGGTTGCCCCTTCAAGTCAAGTAAGCCCCTTTCTTCCACGAAGCCCCTTCCAGTCAAGTAAGCATCTTCCTTCTAAGGAGCCTATTTTAGTCAGGTAAGACCCTACCTTTCTAGAAACCCCATCCAGTCGGGTCATCTCCTTCAGTCCAGGAAGGCTACCAAACATATATACATACTTTGAAATTCTTGGAAGACAGAGAATGAAACGTTGTGACTCCTTGGAGCGAGAGAAGGAATTAGTCTTGTTCAATGCGTCATGTTCCTTTATTACGTACTTTGGTCCATGTAAAACACTTTAGGTTTGAGAGTCGTTGTTTATTACTATAAAAACGTCCAATTTAATTAGCATTTATATATGAAAACGTTTGTAAAGTTTATGTCTTGACCAATTATTCATGTAAAAACATCTATATTATCCAAATCTATGTAATGTCACATAAAATGTCTCGTATGTATGTCTCGTCCTTTGAACTCACCCGAATAATCTAGTTACGAATTGTCTAGGTTATTTTATATTTCATGTTTAATAAGTCATGTTCGTCGCTTGTTTTAGACTTGTCATGTAAGTATATACGTCCCATTTATTAAGAGTTTGGGTAAACCATTGAAATCTTGAGGGATTCTAAGAAATAAAGGAAACGATTGACTCGAAGGAAAACACGGCGAGGGTTTGACACAAGACCATCCGAAAGACCACGAAACACACACACACCAGTTTACGCACACACACATACATTACGCATATAGACAGACACTACGTATACAGACAGACCGAAGACAAAAGACAGAACAGAAGAAACACGCAGATAACCAACATCTACATGCTGACATCAGCAAGTAAATAACAAAGACTTGCTTAAAAACTCCAATTTTTATCACGAAATTGACTGAAAATCCAAGGAGAAGACGATTTGAACATGGATAATTCGATTACTAGCAAGATTACTCACAAATTTCGCGTTTAAATCCGAACCCACTCTTGTTTTATGAACTGATTTATATATATGTCCAAAATTGTTAGTTAAATACAAGATTAAATGACGTGATTATGATGAAAAACATTAAATCTAGTAAACCCATGTAAAGTTCTTACCAATTTTTTTTTTTAAGATGATGAAGAAAAAGTAGAGAGAGAGAGAGAGAGAGTAGAGAGAATCAGTTTAGAGAGAGGGAAAAGAGAGAGAGAGAGAGAGAGAGAGGGGGGGGGGGGGAGTTAAAGAATTAAGTGAAAGTGTGGGAGGAGGAAGGGGTTTTGATGCCCATTCCATTCCCTTGCATAGTCTTGACCTTCGTCCGGAATCATTTGACTTTCAGATTTTAAAAAGACTCGAGGATCGTTCAAATGTTTTGTTTACATAATCGAGTATATTTTTAAAATACCTTTTTAACGACTACTCATATGACCATATCATCAAACTTTAAGTCCATTTGGTTTATTTTAAAGTGTTTTCCGGTTATTTGGCATTTCTACAAGACAACTAGTTCTCCTTACAAACTCGTACTGTTGCCACAATTCTTCTAAAAGTTAATCGTACTAGAAATCGAACAAATGTCCAACTCACTTTATTTATACTTACTCCCTTATAAAGGTACACGTACACGTACTCAATCGACTAAATACGAGCTATTCGGACACGTACCTGCTCGACTACGAAGGAAAGACGAACAGAAAACTAAGACAGACGGAACGCTCAGGTGACGGTTCACAATTTGCGACACAAATTCCCTTGTTGCGACAAAACTTTGACCTGGTTGATTCTTACTCTTCGTTTAAGCTTATAGGGCAATCTTATAATTGTTTTAGGTGGTCGGGAGTACATTTCAAGCACGGTAAAAGTGGTTTATAACTTGTTGGGAGCTATCCTAAGGTAAGATACATGCTTTTATCAAATGAGGGACAACAAAATATAGATTTTCATATGCTAACTTCGCAAAATTATATCGTGTTATGTTATGGGTATTCGGGATTACATGGGAGGCTTTGTGGGTTACGAATGCATGTTTATGCAGCTTGTGACATGCTATTGATGTGCGATATGCTATGATATGTTTTGATATGCAATGATATATGATATGCAATAATATATGATATGTAATGATATATGATATGTAATAATGTATAATAAGCAATGATGTATAAAATGTATATGTGCATGTGTATATGTGAGATGTGATGATTGCATGGCGTGTACATCTAGTTCACTAGATTATATAGGTTGCCATGACACGTGTACGTTTAAGGGCCCAAATGTTAATGTGATTGATATGATATGTGTAAATGCTCAAGCTAATTGATGTAATGAAGTGTTAAGCTTAACCGTGCTTGCCAATTGAGGCTAGTACGTTGAGGTGGTTGCTTGGGTGGCTCCTTGCAACATAGTTATATGTGAAGAGTAACTCCGGGAGGCCTAACTAGCCCCATTGTCTTTGAACATACGAACTACTCCAGGATTGGCTTTGCCTTTCCTTAACGACAATGATGGACCACCGAAAGGTATAACCCATCGAGTCGGGTGTGAGGTTCCCTGACAGGTCCTATGACCGCCTACACAAAACCTTTACCTATTGATATGATGTGTGACTTATGTCACCCCATTCGTGGGATTGAAATGTAAAAATGATGTGATATGTGAAACATGTATAAGCACAATTAGGATTATATATATCCTATGGTGACGATATGATGATGATGATATGATCACGATATGATGATGATATGCTTATATGTGATGACTTGTGCCTTAAAGCTTTAATTGGAATCTTTCTCAACGATTAAAATAGAAAAATGTTTTGTCAACCCTGTGTTATCTTACTTAGCTTTAATTAGCTAACACTTGCTCTTTTAAAATGTGTTGTACCCCAAGTTAAGTAGGGTTGGGCAGGTAGAGATGAGATGTGAGGCTTGGTTAGATGCTTATGGAGTTTGTTTAGCTTACCCCGATAACAACCTCACTATTTAGACATTTGATATTATTATGTCCAGATGTTGATGACTTACTTAATATATTGAACTTGGTTGTTTGATGTTTGAACAACCTTTTTGGGTTTCCTTTTAATTATTATTATTATGATATTTCTTGGTAACACCATTTTAATTAATGAACCATCCATTACGGGTTGGTTAATGTTTTTAAATGTTTTATTTCTGCATTATCTATGCCGTGAGGTGAAAAATTTTAGAAATCCATATTTTTAAACGACGGGTGTTACAAAATGTCTGGGGGAAGAGTCCTGGAGGTCAAAGTCCTGAGAAAGGAGTCTTGAAGGCCAAAGGCCTGAAGGAAGAGTCCTGGAGCCCAAAGGAACGAGGCAAGAGTCTTGGGGCCCAAAGTTTCGAGGGAAGAGTCCTAGAGGTCGAAGGCTTGAGGGAAGAGTCTTGGAGGCCAAATTCCTGATGGAAGAGTCTTGAAAGCCAAAGGCCACAGGGAAAAGTCCTGGAGCCCAAAAGCCTGGGGTAAAAGTCTTGGAGACCAAAGGCCTGGGGGAAGAGTCCTAGAGCCCAAAGGCCTGGGTAAGAGTCTTGGAGGCCAAAGGCCTTTGGGAAGAGTCCTGGGTCCCAAAGGCATGAAGGAAGAGTCCTGGAGCCCAAAGGCCTGAAGCAAGAGGCCTAGATGTGACGTTATACATTCTCTCGAATGTTCTACTCCTCGTACGTTGCTATTTCGAGCCATTCCTAGGTTAAAAGCCCACGATGTGACAAGGCCCATACGTACAAGGGTTGCCCTAATTCTGACACTATAAATACCTAACCATTAGTTGTCAGTTACAGAATCATTCACAATCAATCAATCATTCACGAAAACAATAAATCCTTCTAGAGAGAGAAACTTCTTCTCTCTAGAAAAATCACCAGCCACCTTAGGTCCGCCTAGGACTAAGTAGGTTTCACTGCTGAGCAGGAGGTTTGGTGATTTTCACGGTTAAAACTCATCGTGATTGAGCTTGACAATTTGTGCTCAAACACAAGCTTTTTTGCAAAAATGTATTATTTTTGAATGCTAATCAACATATAATCTTTAATAGGCCTTTGTGTTTTAAATACATATACGCATGATAACAAACACAAACACGATAATTGACCCCCGCATCGCGGGACTTGTACCTCCTAGTTAATTAATTAATATAGGAAGGAGCAAGTGAATAAATTTATATATCTCTACTCCCTATTAAAAATTATCAACCCATTTTTGAAAGTTACATAAATTGGGACATGCGAAATGTCTAGACTACCCTTAATGAACCTAAAGACTTATAAGGAATTATCCAATTTGCTCTTAATGAACTAATTTACACCCTAAACCCTTATCTTACTAATTTACACCTTAAACTCTTATCTTTTAAAATATCTCCACTACCACCTTTACATCAATTACATTAACATCAACCTACATCACTCAACGCCGCAACCACCACCAATAGTCATCGTCATCACAACCAGTCGCCGCCACCGCCGCCATATTGCGCGGGTACCGTGCTAGTATATATATATATATATATATATATATATAAACACACTAGATTTTTAACCCGTGATGCGTGACAGTTTTAAAATTTATTTATTTAGTTTAATGGTATAATTTGGTAGATTTATACAAGTTGATATTAATGAGAAAATTTTTTTTATTTAATTTGGTTTAAAAAATTAGTGAATGAAACATTATAAATAAAATGAAATTGAATGATTCATGTGTATCAAAATATTTAAAATAAAATTTTAGAATATATAAAAAACCGGTGTTATAAATTTGAGAATATATGTTAAGGTGGTCTTAATGTCGTGAATATTTATAAAAATATAGAAAGGACGAGTCGTGATTTTTTTGTGAAGATATTGAAATTTCTACGGTATTTGATATCATCACATTGAAATAAAGATAAGATTATTATAGCTTGAACAAATTTTATGAAATAAAATGTTATGTTTTTTTTCGGTGATATCAAAAAAATATTTTAAATGATTGTATTTCCTATTCATGTTATTGCTTTAGTTACTAATTTAACATGAATGTATTTATGTTATTGAATTTCGTGCATAAATATATAACTATTGTATTTGAAGAAGCTTTGCCAATATTTTACGCAATCTAGGTTTTACTCATGAGACGAATGTTCGAATTTTGTCATATACAAATTCATACTTTATTAATCTCCGGTTGTTAGGGGGAACTTAGTGGAGTTTTTCCTTTGACACCGTTGCTCGGCTCGTGGTAGCGGGATCCGTTTAGACAACCGATTATCCGTTGTCGAGTTAGGACCTCACCATTTGACGGTGAGGGGTTTGTTTCTATTCGAAAGTCACCTTTAAAAAAACATATTGACTATATTTAAGTTAAGTAAATAAGTATATTTGAATATTTTGATCAAAATTTAGAATTTTTTAAAGGTTTTTTATTTAATATAATTCCAAATAAATGAGGTTGGTCTAGGAGTTTGAGTGAGGTTTGAAGAGGTTCGGAATAGGTTATGATAGATTAAAACAAGTTTGGTAACTACTTATTTAGGTATTATCTCTACTCCCTTATAATGCATAAGGGCGAGGTGACTTAAAACACTAATTATAGCACGGATTTTTTAAAAGCATTTTAATTATAGCAAGGCTTGTGTCTTACAATTCATTCAAATTTAATTCAAATGTATAATACACATATCGCTACCTACATGTAAAACAAAGCACAAAAAAAAAAAAACAAAAACAAACTACCTACATGTAAAGCAAAATGTAAATACCAATCCACATTCATCATTTATGACTTAACACATATTCTATACCTACCTACATTTACAATGATTGAAAAAAATCTCTTCTATATATTGGAAATGTTGTTCCTGAAAGTATAGCTATTACATTTCAATACTACAAGTTTTAGAATGTTCCAGTAAGGATTACAAATTTACCATGACATCTTAACATCACATCACATCACAAACATCAGTACATCACAACTATATAAACTTATTCATGTTCAAACATTTCTACTACGTCATAAGATATCAAAAATCATATTTAAATGAATTCATTACCAAACATGTTCAACACTTATGTCAACTATGTTTTCGATTCCGAAGTCAACCATCCTTTTGGTACTCACCACCAGCAGTCGCCGCCGTTACCTCCACACCGTGCCGCCTCATTGTGCGGGTACCCCTCTAGTAAAGATATAAATATGGGATTACGAGATTAGAAATGCATGTAGGTTGAAGGAGACATATAAAACCATCCACACTCACATCCTATATTAACCTAACATTTGATTAAAAAAAAATAATTTCTCTCTCTCTCATCTAAACAAACCAAACTAACTCAACCTTTTATACACATTGACAACCCAACCTAAACAACTTTTTGATTATATATAACCAAATATTAAATAGATGTCTTCCTACCAAATACTTACATATAGCAATGATGATGACAATTTTGAGTTGCTTGGTTGACTTAGGTTGGAGACTTTTCAAATTTAAGCAACTTAAGTTTAGTGGGTTTCTCTTTTTCGTTGCAGTTATTGTACGCATATCATTGCGTTGCGTTGCGTTGATTAGAAAGGTGTGTCACACATGTTTTCTTTTCCGTCAGAAATATACAAAATCTCAACAAGTGTAAGCCAAAAGAAAATATGTAATCACCAATTTCACATAAAAGAATACATATGATCGTGTTTCATAATACATGCTATAAATAATAAAACAATATTTACCATTCTATCACCCCCTTCCTACAACCAAATCAAGATATCAAGATATATATATAACACAATTGCACTTACACTATTATAAGAAGAAGATGAAAAACAAACAAGCATGAACACCATTACAGTCCATATATATTGTACAAATTATCCATCTTCGGTCTGTCCTATGGATTCGCTGTTGGTGTTATCTTTCGGGGTGTGTCTGTAGGAAGGAAACATTTTGCAAGCCAATACAACGGTTTCATTAGTTCTGCTCGTTTCTTTTCCCAAAACCATATCGCAGCATTATACTGTTGGTTTCTAATCACTCTTGTGGCTGCCCTCCAATCATATTTCTCTGTCTCCAGTCGCGCAGCCTGCCCGATTTTCTTACGTAATTCTGAGTCGTCTAATAATGGGACTAGTTTCTTTAAGCAGTCATCAAGATCTCCTGGAGAGAAGAGGTACCCCGTTTTGCCCTCTTGATCAGAAGGGATCATATCGGGTACACCACCGGCCAGCCACAACGGGGAGTCCTGATGACATGGCTTCTAGGACTACTTGACCAAGAGTTTCGGATTCTGAAGGCATTAAGAATACATCTCCACTAGCATATGCTTGAGATAATTCTTCACCATTTAACATCCCTGTGAATATTGCTGGCATGCCTTCAAAAAGTCTTTCAAGATCCTCTCTGCCAAAACACATATTTTTCCATATCAAGTGTTTTATATAACAGCATACAGGTAGAAAGATGAATGCATTCGCCGCATTGGGTAATGCCTTAAAATATGTTTGGGTTGAAATTGTTCATTTTATTAGTATCGGTGAAACGGGCCAAGCCCGGTTGAGTTGACCCGCAAACATTTGTTGGTCCATCATAAGAACAATGTTATGTAAACAATTAAACTAAATCATTAAGTTAATGATTTAGGAGGTTACATAGATTAAAAAATAATTTGGGGCGACTTTCAAACCGTTTTCTTTTAAATAAAATGTTTTTTCGACCCATTTGAAATGGTTTAGATAAATTACAACCGAATAAGCCCTTAATAAGTAGATGGGTCAAAATTTAACATTTCTATAAAAGCTTTTGATTACTCATTTGAGCAATTGTTTACCGAATCCTTATTTAACATTTTGTGATTTGGACAACAAACGATGAGTCTTCAATGACTTCGATTGGTTACCTGTATGGGCCATCTCCAACAAAAGCTATCCGTGCTTGTGGTATCTTTTCCATGACACTGCTCAAATCATAATCAATGAACACTTTAGACATCCATATCGGTTTTTTCTTTTCATTTACCAATCCATGTTAGCCCAAATCACAAACTATCACAAAAAAATGAATTGTAATGGAGATACCTTTTAAGGAAATCTAAATTTTTCTCAACTCCAATACGGCCAACATGTACAATCAATGGTCGATCAGGTTCACCATTGCTGTTTAAAAAGAATAATATAACAAAATCAATAACAGAGAGGAAAGATGGTTGGTTTCTAATGTAAGCCACATACAACTGTCAAAGAAGAAACATACGATAGTCTAACTCGCATTTCATGAGATTGAAATTTTGGATGGAAGCCATCCGAATCCACGTCCTTATTCCATAGCCGGATTGTGTTAGCTGAAAAAGTATAGCAAAAGACGTTTTATTTTCTTCGTAGAGCAATCAATAACTTCTGTTTATATTAATATTCAATAACGCAATCAGAACATTAAATTACCTGCTGCTACTTTGTATTCTTGAAGATCCTTTGCAATAGCAGCTGATGGCACCAATGTAAGATCAGCAGCTCGGTGAAGAAACTCTGACAAATTAGGAAAAAACATCATTTCTTACCCCCAAATTACAAACATAAAGACCTCGAATAATAAAAATAATATATAAGAAGGAAGAATCATCACATACTTATGACTAACCACATTGGCTGAACCAGCCAGCTATATGTGTATCTTGGTATGTATCTGCATCAAACAAGCATCGTATTCAACTTGAAGCATCAAATATAGATATAAGCTTATATGTACATTTTATACACACATATATGACGATCTGGCTCAGATTTTTCACTTACACGGGCACATGTGTATGATAGGACATCACTATGGGGACAGACAACATTTTTGCAATCGCAAGTGCTCCAAAAACCTAATAATTGACAGTAAAAACTAAAAGTAAGGATAAAAATTACCTCAATTTCAAAAGAATATACAATTATACACACAGATTTATGCATACCATTATACCAGGAGATGATACATGGATGATGTCTGGCTTGAACTGTTTAACCTCATTGATGATTCTAGGGCTCAGGGCAAGGGAAAGCGGCACCTGCTGATACCATGGAAAAGGAAAGCTGCAAAGAAGAAGAATTCAGAAACCATTGGTATAGTATAATGATGTATACAGCACCTAATCTCACATCATAAGATAAGTTTTGTTTAATTAACCAAAAGTAATGTAAATGCAAGAAACCTTCGTGAGCCAACCAACTTTGCTCCATGAAATTCTTCAGGCACCCCTTCATGAGTCGTTACAACCATCACCTACAACAATAAGCAGCTATTCTGTAAGGAACAATTAATAATAAAAATTAATAATAAAAAAGTGTCGATATATGTGTACATAGTTTACGAAAATGTACCTCATCCCCCATCTCGCGCAAATATTTAATAAAGTTCTGGAACCGATTCTTGTATCCAGACACGTAGCTGTGATAAAGATCAGATAGCAGCAAATGAGTCTTGATCATTTTGGTGAAGTTGTGATAACCATCATGAATGGTATCAAGCTCAATTTTGGATGATATATCACAAACAATAATCGTATGGCATAACATTTCTTAGTTTAAAAGACATTACTGCTACAAAAATGGCCCGATATATAACATACTGCTCTCGGTTTAAAGAAGGTGACGACATTATTACGACAGGGCAAACAAGTCTTCTCTGATATGAAATAGCTTTATCCATATTACAATCCCTTAAAGAGTGGTAACCAGTTACAATGTGCTTCAAAATAAGCGTTCATAAAGGACATACTATAATACTATAAAAGGGTAAACGGATGGGGTTTTCCCTGTTCAATTTACCCAAATACATGGGGAAGGCTAGTCTTTGACCCAGATGTATGCATTCTAATCAAGATATCCCCGTGACCATTTTTGAACCTTTTCTAGACCATCCCCAGTATATATGCCTAGTAAGTTCGAACTTGAGACCTCTTGTGAGAACATCAAGACGCCTAATGACTAGGCCAACTTGTTATTTGTAAGTGCTAAATAGTAAATATCATCACGTAAGTAGAAGACATAAAGATATGAGCTATTACAGGTGATATTTGGTAAATAAAAAGTTTTGGGAAAGTAAAGATTGCTTAAAAGACCAAAAGGGGCTTCTTTTCCTTTGATTGGATACAGAATAAGAGTCTCATTCTATTCAACATACAAACAAAAAAGGTTATGTTAACACATTTCTTAGGCATAACAACTTATTGTTGGTAGTCACTAACAACAACTAGAATGAATATAGCACCGACAAAGTTTCAGTTTAGCAACGCATCATATCATATCTAAGTGACTTTATGAAAGATCATGTCACAGGGCCTAGTAACTAATAGTCAAATCACAGAGTTGACTTTAATTTATTATAAGGATTATGAATGAAGGAGTAAATTAAGGTAATCATAGGTAGTTTCAGAAAAAGAAAAAAGGGAGACTACTTACGCAAAGGGAGAAGGCTCAACAAAGAGAGCGATACGCCTAGGCTTACTACTAATCTCAGATTCAACTTGAGAAGGAGGACCATCTTCTTCTTCTTCTTCTTCTTCATATTCCTTCTTCATATCTTCTTCGATTGTCATTGTTAGCTTTAATTAAGCTAAAAAGAAAAAATGAAAAACAAGAAAATCTTGAAATGCAAGCACAAGATGCAGGGGTGAAAGAGGGAGGATGGTTTTTTATTTTATTTTATTTTATTTTGATATGGAAGGGAAAGAAATTATGATTGGTGGTGGTGACTTGTAAGCAAGTACAATATAAATAAATAAATAAATAATAATAATAATAATGGAATAGAATATAAAAGGATTATGGATATTCCATGAAGAAAAGAAAACTGGGAATCAATATAAAGCATATGCTGCTAAACTCCTCAATTGGCATTGGCATTGATAGATGATCAAGTTTTGCATCTATCTTTCTCTTACATTATTTAATTACATAGATGTTGGCGGGGTCCTTTCTTTTTCTTTGACAGTTATGTTTTTTTGTTTTTCTTTTCATTCAGCTTTCATCGTCTATTTATTTCCTTATTCTCAATTTCCACATGCTTCATTCAAAACAACTTTTTTTTTTTTCAAATTTTTTTAAGGTGTAAATTACTCGCGAATATCGGGAGATCTAGCATATGTTATCTTAACCAGGTCCGCGTTAGAAAGACTTCTTTTTTGAGTAAATAAATCTATTTCCAACTAAACCATTTGGTGATGGTTGCTTCATTTAAAACATACTTTCGTTTTTCTTTTTCCTTTGAAAAACATATACATTACTCGTATTATTATTATAGATATAGATATAGATATAGATATAGATTAATTGGGTTGTAATCAAATGAAAACTAGAAAAATGTTGAAAACCAATGGACAAATCTCAGTCACATATTTCCCCAAACTTCTTTCCCTTTTTTTTTAAAAAAAAAATATTTTTTACCTTGTTTTTTTCATCTTGAATTTTTTAAAAAAATTTTAATAAATAAAACCCACTCAAAAAAAAAAAAAATATATATATATATATATATATTTCGGATGATGATACGGTACGGCGG
>JAOXNX010000035.1:145773-164668 GCA_028566075.1 Solidago caesia
ATGTATTAACCCCCACTTAAAAAGCCCCCCCTGAACTTTATGGTTAAGCTACCAAATAATACATGCCCCCACATAAAAAAAGCCCCCCCTGAATTTTATGGTTAACCTACCAAATAATACGTCCTCAGAAAATCTGAGGCTCCTCAGAAAATCCGAGGCTCCTCATGAAATCTGAGGCTCCTCATGAAATCTGGGGCTCCTCAGGAAATCTGGGATCCTCGGAAAATCTAGGCACCTCAGAAAATCTGAGGCTCCTCATAAAATCTGAGGCTCTCATGAAATCTGAGCCTCCTCATGAAATCTGAGGCTCCTCATAAAATCTGAGGCTCCTCAGAAAATATGAGCTCCTCATAAAATCTGAGCATCCTCAGAAAATCTGAGCTCCTCATGAAATCTGAGCTCCTCATGAAATCTGAGGCTCCTCGTGAAATCTGAGGCTCCTCATAAAATCTGGGCTCCTCAGAAAATCTGAGGCTCCTCATAAAATCTGAGGCTCCTCATGAAATCTGAGGCTCTCGTGAAATCTGAGCCTCCTCATGAAATCTGAGGCTCTCATGAAATCTGAGGCTCTCATGAAATCTGAGGCTCCTCATGAAATCTGAGGCTCCTCAGAAAATCAGAGGCTCCTCAGAAAATCAGAGGCTCCTCAGAAAATCTGAGCTCCTCAGAAAATCTGAGCCTCCTCAGAAAATCTGAGCTCCTCATGAAATCTGAGCTCCTCATGAAATCTGAGCTCCTTATAAAATCTGAGGCTCCTCAGAAAATCTGAGGCTCCTCATGAAATCTGAGGCTCTCATGAAATCTGAGCCTCCTCATGAAATCTGAAGCTCCTCAGAAAATCTGAGGCTCCTCAGAAAATCTGAGGCTCTCATGAAATCTGAGCCTCCTCATGAAATCTGAGGCTCCTCATAAAATCTGAGCTCCACATGAAAATCTGAGGCTCCTCAGAAAATCTGAGCTCCTCAGAAAATCTGAGCTCCACATGAAATCTGAGCTCCTCAGAAAATCTAGGCTCCTCATGAAATCTGAGGCTCCTCAGAAAATCTGAGTTAGAGAGATGAAGACTTATGATGAAATGATTAAAAGTTTTTTTTTTTATTGTGTTGGAAACCGTAAAAATGAAGTCATGTTTGGAATCCAATTGTTTTTCGTCAAAGTCTCAAAATTGTCTCCTATTTCATCTTTGCTATTCCAATTTAATTAAATATTTTATTTAACAAATCGTATTTTGGTAGCCCGTGTTTTCACACGGGTTCAATGGCTAGTATATATATATACAACGTATGTTTATTTATAGTATAAGCAATTATAGAACTTTAGGTACATTTTAAGAAACCTATATCTAAAATAAGTAATATGCTTGTTTGAACGATGTTAAACTAACTCTTATTTATACTAATTTATAAAACATTTGCAATGTGTCTTAAAATTTAAAAATATATATAGATATGGGATGGGTGTTACAAAATTTCTTGAAACCAATATGAAGCAATATAGCTTTCATGTTTTTATTAATACCAAAGGATGAGTTTATTCCACATTACTCATGGAAAAATTTGAAATGCAATATAAACCTCATAACTATGAAAACAACTGCAATACTAGGATTATGGTAGGGTTTTTTTTTATAATTATTTATCAAAATTTATTCCAAATGATTCAATTTATATTAAGGTTAATTAACGCCAATATAAAAACGCCTTCAAAAATTCGCACGGGTAGTCTTCTAGTTTTAATTAACTTGTTGACGATGATTACAAGTTATAATTAGCAAATGATAAATATTTTTAGTTATTATAACAAGAGCTAAAGTATACCTTATT
Organism: Solidago caesia; assembly: GCA_028566075.1. Lineage (NCBI taxonomy): Eukaryota > Viridiplantae > Streptophyta > Magnoliopsida > Asterales > Asteraceae > Solidago > Solidago caesia. The sequence continues at coordinate 147,597 of JAOXNX010000035.1, forward strand.
TCTTGTCTTGTTTAGTTGTGTTTTTCTTTTTCTTTTTTTCTTTTTTTTATAATTTCTTTCACTTATATTTGTCATTTTTGCTAACTTGTTATCAAATAGCAACTAAAAAAAAAGAAGTTAACTTTTCTTACTATAATCTATATATTTTTTGTTTTGTTTTAGCGGAACATAATGTAAAACTTTCTTGGTATAAACTATTTTTCGTTTTAGAGGAACATAAACGGCAAATTCTATTATGAGAGTGTGGGGAAATTAAATGGCTTTCTAAGGTATAAAGTTTTTAATTAGGCATCTTCTTATCCTGACGCCGTCATCACCTTGTCTTCACTGCCACATTAGCTTTCTCTCTCCAAGACACATCCAAGAACTACCATTTCCCTATCATACCATTATCCTCACCTCATCCCCAATAAAAAAAATATTAAACACACACACACATAAACACATAAACACTCGTCCAATTGTTTCGTAAAATCGACGACTGAAGACGACGACCACCTCATGACGAGGTGGTGCCTACCATGTCGAAGAGGACGGGCAAAATGAAGAGCAAAAGACGTAGGATAGTGAGCGGCCTTAAGAGACTCATGCAGAGAAAATTTCTTCGTAAATAAATTTTAAATAGAAAAAGAGAACTCTAGTTCTAAATTAAGGAGTTCGTAAAAGCCTTTTAACTAAAAAGGAGTTGAATGTAAGAATAAAACAAATTACAATTATACTCTTTTAACTCTACCTTCAGCTACTTTCTTTTCATGCGACGATTTTATCATTTTATTAGGGTATTGCTATTTCCACCATATAAAACAAACATCGTACAACTGTTTACTGTGTACCGTACAACCGTTTAAAGCACCAAAATGGTGGAAATAGACAAATATGTGGTGGAAATAGGAGAGCACTTTTATTATCTACTTTTAAGTTCGTAAACTACACATTCGATAAAGAAGGGCATTGCTATTTCCACCCTCTTTTTATGCATTAACCGTTTGTACCGTATAATAAACAATGCAGACTGTACAAACATTTAATGCTTGTCTATTTCCACCCCATCCACCCCTTGGTGAAAATAGACAGCCCCATAAAGAAACATTATAATACCTTACGATATTTTTGTAGAAATGTATATTAAATTTATATATTAAAACATATTACAATGTAAAGTCCAATAGTTGAAACCATAATCTCTGATGATTGAGAGGATGAGATTAATAGCAATATCATTGTCTTGCAATCAGATTTAAATAAATTATTATTCTGGTTTAGGTTGCGATTGCAACTATTGGTTGGTGGATTGACATAACAATGGATTGATATCCAATATCAGATAAGATCAACATAATTTAGGACGAAACAATAAATCAAAATAATGTATATCTAAGCTGTTTTGCATTATATATAAAAACCAAATAATATATAGTTGTATATCATAATGTAACCTTCTTATATACAAAAAGGTCCCCCCCCCCCCCCTCTTGAATAGGTGATGCAATAGGAGGTTATACAGAGCACACAAACAAAGAAATCATAGCCTATTCTATACTATACAAAAAAGGTTGAAGGTCTTTAAAAAGCATATGTATTTTGACATCATCAAGAATTCAGTTCACACTATCTTAATTGATCTTTAGTTTGCATACTATAATATATATATAAAAAAAATTTTGTTTACATGTGGTTGGACTTGTACTCTTTTTCATTTTTACCAATATTGTCTTATCTATAAAACAACTAGATTAATTGTTTGTTCAGTAACAAATTTATAAATTTATGGGTTTAGGGTCTTGTAATGTAATGAATTATACATGAATATTTATGTTGTGTAATGAACTACTCGGGTGTTCATTGTATGTAATGAACTTTCAAATCCCGGTTATTGGATGTATCCGACCAATCAAAAACTTGCAAACTAACAACGTAGCATTAGACGTGGCAGCTTATATGGTTGCCATGTATATCCGGGTACATCCAATAACAAAGATTTGGAAGTTCATTACATACAATGAAAACCCGAGTATTTATTACACAACATAAACATTAGTGTATAGTTATTACATTCCGAGACTTTAAACCCATAAATTTATTATAATTTTTAGCCTTCCACAATAAATATACATATTTTATTACATATTATACAACTGTATAAAATATGTATCGTTATGGATGACTAAATATTGCTATTGATTTATTACTCCCTTAATTGTTTGGGTGATGATTTCAACTTAAAAACTTTATTTGGCATGTCTATAAATTACTATAGACGGGCGTCCGCGCGATGCGACGGCGATGGTGGTAGCAACGGCGGTGTGGTGGTGGCGGTGACGACGAGTAGTGTAGGCTATTGATGTAAAAGGGGTAGTGCAGTTATTTTAGGAGTTAAGGGGTAGATGTTGTAAATTAATTTCATTAAGGGTATTATAGATATATAAAATGTAGATTTTAAAAGAAATGAATAAAGGACAGAAACAAAATAAGTAGTTTAAATCATGATTTAAAAAAATGAAAATGAAACATTTGCTTTATAATATAGTATAAATATATGACCGTAAATCATGTCTGTTTGTGAGTTATTACTTTGTAGATTTTTAGCCTAATAGTTACGATCGTGTCATTTTTCAAAGAGATCTAAGGTATTAACCATTTAAGTCAAAAAATAGTCCTTATCGAATAACTTGACATCTCATTTATTTAATTTACATAAACAAAGTTTTGGCTAATTTCAACACTAAACTCAAATAGTGAAAAGGAAAACAAAAATAAAATAAAATAATATGGACTAGTGTTAAGGGAAAGAGATATATTTGTGGTAAATACTAAAAGGGATTACAGATAGTTTATTGAGGGTGTGTATGATATGATAGGATATATAATATAATATAATTAATAAAATGTAACATGGAAGTGTTTATTTAAAAGAATGGTGGCCACTTGGAGTTGGAGTAGTGGTGTTATGGTATGTGCCTATGTGTTGAGTTGACAAAGTCCACACGCCTCTAAATTTGCCACCAACGTCTACGTTTTCGCCACACACACACCCCCCATAATCTTAGGGCACTCCCATCGGTGGAGTATTGGTCCCGTTATGGTTCACATTGAGCTCGTTATCACAACGTCAATATTACCACCTTCTCGTTCTGGCCTCGTTCTCAAATTATCCTCATAACGTCAATGTCACGGTCTCGTTGTGGGCGCGTTGTGGGATTCACATTATATTGAGAACGTGAGTTATATCTGCAAAGATTCCATTTTTTGTGTGTGTATGTGTTAATGTGTTATATATATGTATATATATATATATATAAAGGATGATGTATGATGTGGTGATGATGTGGCAGTGAGAGAAGTTGAGAATTTGAGAATTTGGTGGTATGGTTGGTAGGGAGTAAATTCTGGGTAAATTCTAGGAGGAGGAAATGATGTGACGCTGATGTGGCAGTAAGAATTTAAGAATTTATGGTAATGGATGGGAGATGCCTCATATTATCAATATAATAATAATCACCCAGCATTCCCTATACTAAATCCCGTCCTAACACACCCAAAAAGGTCTGTATCACACTGAAAAACTCTACCCTCATACTAATACCCAATAAAAGAAAAACAAAAAACCTTGACACACACCGTGATCGTGATTGTAGTGACTTTGTCCCATCACTTCGGTCCCCCAAATGGATCTTTCATTTTGGGATTCCCAAAGTCATGGTGCTATCTCTTCGGCCGCATACACACCATTGTGGATGCGATGCTCTTATATATATATTTTTATCATTTATGCACATAAAAGGGCTAAAAGAAAACTTATAAAGTTGATGTTACACCAAATTTGTATGTTGATTGGAGGTATGCTAAAATATCAAATTTGGTATTTTAGGTCATCATGGTCTTACAAAACTAAAACTATTAGGTTGCAAAACAATACATGGAGACAATTGACAGGCTATTATTTGTTGTGTGTTTTGAAAATAGAAACAGTACACCAGCACAGCCGAGCCGGTGGAGGAAATCGGGAGATGGTGGCGAGGGGAAAGAATAATCATAATAGTAGGAAAGCATTGAGCGTTACAAAGTTGGTAGTGGTATGTGTAATTGGCCTTGTTGTAGGAGTAGCACTTATTGCAGATCTACAACCCATCCCTTACTACTCTTCTTCTGCTCCCAATCAAGATCCCAATACCAAGGTCCTTGCTTTTACTATCTAATTTATCTATTTCAAATTACACTTAGTAGTTAGTATTCATTCGTATACATTTGACAGGAGGTGGTGCGGGGGTTAAGTAGTGATAATAAAAAAGATGGTATTCATGTGAGGAGATCACTATCTAAAACTTTTGCTGATTTGCCTGGGCCACAACTACATTGGACAAGATGGCTGATTCGCCCGTTCCTCGTCTTGATGGTGCTGCAATTCAGATCAACGATCAGATTTTTGTTTTTGCTGGATATGGAACTATAGATCTTGTCAGACGTTCTTTCCTTTTCATAAACTTTTACTGTTTCACCTTTACAACCTCGACAAATGCTTGTTTGCTTGGCAGGTTCATTCTCATGTTGATGTTTACAATTTTACAACCAACACATGGGAAGGTAGATTTGATATGCCAAAAGAAAGCATTCACATTTAGGAATGGTGACAGATGGAAGATATATTTATATTGTCACTGGGTCCACAGTGTAGAGGCCCAACCGCACATACATTTGTGCTAGACACCAAGACCACGAAATGGCAGGACATACCCCCTTTGCCAGTCCCTAGGTATCTACTTTGATCACAAAAAATACCCCCTGGAATAATTTCACTTCATTGTTGGATTCTTTTTAGACTACCCTTTTCATGTTTAAATAGCAACAACATGTTCTATTATTGGAGAACATACTCAACATATTACCATGTGTTAATGTCAGGAACTCAACTTTGGAGAGGTAGACTCCATGTGATGGGGGGAAGCAAAGAAGATCGATATACAGTAGGAGTAGATCATTGGAGCATTGCCGTTAAGGATGGGAAAGTTCTAGAGAAGGAATGGCGAACTGAAATGCCCATACCTCGTGGTGGCCCTCACAGGTATCTCATTGCAGTTGCTATATGTATCTCCAGTTACTTGTAGGAAAGAGGCTGGCCCAACATACAAGGCACCTGCCATTGTTAGCATTAGGGATAACATCAGTGCTATCAAACCCCTGTAAAGATATAGTCTTTTAGAACATATCATGTAAAAATCTGTGGATGCTCCTCAAGAAGTCGTTTCATTACTTTAAAATACTGAAATCAGATCTGGGAATTAACTTGTGTATTTCACTCTTGAGTCATAACCTTAATTTGCGGATAATGCATGGATTAATACTGTAACTAAATGAAGTAACCTATTGAACAAACCTATTCCACAAATAAACTATATCTAAGATTGTGAAACCCATGGTATTCCATTGGAATAACTAGATTTTTCATTAATTCATTTCTCCATCATTGTGTGATTATATTGTTATTGATCACTTGCTGCATTTTGTAATTTGAAGATGTTTTTGCAACATATTTAGTACAGTCTTCTATTTGATATCTTTTAATACATAAACTGATATATTTTTTGCATCTCTATATTTTGTTATAGGGCTTGTATTGTGGTTGATGACCGGTTATATATGATTGGTGGTCAAAAAGGTGATTTTATGGCCAAACCAAATTTGCCTATATTCAGATGTTCTCGTAGGAACGAGGTAATTTGGTTTCCGTATTTAGTATCCCCTTTGCTCTCTACTACTTGTCATATGTTGACTTTGAAAATTATATGAATTACTTCCAACTTTATTATTTATATGTGTGAACTACAACATTAAGTAGAAGTAAACACAAAAGAACTAATGTTAAAAATGAAAATGATGTATTTATTTATAAATTCAAGTCGATGTTCAATTAAAGAAAAACAACTGATAGGGAATGCAATGTGGCATATTTTAAGGGTACTCTAATGTGACTATCTAAGCAGTTTAACTTCTTTTAGGCGTTATTTTCTTTTGTTTTGTGTCCAAAGGTAAGTTTTCTAGAATAGCTCTAACTTATGTATTTGTTGATAGTTGGTATCACCATTGATCTGGGTGTTTGTGACCTTGTCAGCCTTAAGTGATTTGATGTTCTTTAAGAGAATATCAACCTGTTTCTGATAAAAGCTTTGCAATCGTGACAGGTAGTATATAGTGATGTTTACATGTTAGATGATGAGATGAAGTGGAAGGTTTTACCTTCCATGCCAAAGCCTGACTCACACATAGAGTTTGCTTGGGCAGTTGTCAACAATTCTATTATTATTGCCGGTGGCACTACGGAGAAGTACCCCGAAACCAAGAAAATGATCCTGGTTGGAGAAGTCTTCCAGTTTCAATTGGATACTTTGGTAAGATGTATTTTAATTACTTATTTGTTTGGGATCTCTGGATGGCTGAAGTTACATTCGCACGCTTTCACTTTAAATTTGGCCCACCCTCGGTACTTGCTAGAAATACGCCTAGAGTGTCATCACTCATCTCTGTGACAACATCAGCAACTTCAAATCTTTCAGCCCATTATGCTAATTTTTGTTTTCTGAAAAAGAAGTATAGTAATGTTGATAGATCTCCAGTATATTAACAAAGTGAGCCACAAAAGAAAACTACAGCTCTTATAATCCTAGCAAAAAACTGAAGCGTTTCAACTTGTTTCGCTACTACTCTAATGGTGTGTAAGTTTACTAGAAGATTTTTACCTAAGTTAAGGACTGGTAAACGAGTAGGTAACTGTAGCTATCATTTTTAATGGTATAGTTTTGGGCAAGTGTCGAATTTCTCCAAAAATAAAGCATATAAACTTCCAATGCTCGACTCTTATTATTATTTAGCCTATTAAAGAAGTACCGATTTTTGTATTAAAGTAGATTTAAGCTAATTAAACTAAATGTAAACAGCAGTAGGATAAGATGGTGATGATGAAGGTATTCATTCAAATTAGAATCCCTCCTGTATACATCTAGGTTGATGAGTTAAACCATGATAAAATAGACTATTTGTCCCGATATCTAAACCTACATAGCCAACCGCCTCAGCATCAAGGATAGTCAATACCAGTATGAGATTTAACCTACTCAACTCTTGTTCATAACTCATACCAGTTGAACTAGATGATCAGCTTCATGCAATCACACACAGATTCAATTAGCAATAAGTCCTAACCCAATTACCTGGTCTATGCTCATAATAAAAACACACAAAGTAATGAACATTTATGAATGAACAATGCAAAATCAAAGTTAGGCCAGCATGATAGTAATGAACCAGTCATGGCAAGAGAAATATGGTTCAATGGAAAACTCAAAAATATAACCCAAATGGTTAACACAATGTTATAAGTATAGCAATGATCAAGAGCATTAATAGAAACCCTAAATGCCAGTTTCTCTTTTTTTTGTTAGTATTTTTTTGTTTGACTTTGGATTTTTCTTTATAACATTTTGTCTCTTTGTGATTTTTGAGGGTAAACATAAACATAATGGTGATGTTGTGATACTGATCTTAAAAAGGAAAATGGATAACCGCGGCAACACATGGAGTAAACTATCCTTTGTGAATAAAAGATGTGAATAGTACCCACCCAATCGTTATTCGACATGTGTCGAACCTATTTTGAATCTTTAGTTTTTTTTTAATCCTTTAGTTTTGAACCTTCTATTTTGAACCATTTGTTTTTTTGTTTTTTTTTATTTGGGTTGGTTGTTGGGGGTTTTTAATTTCTTGCAACTTTTTTTTAAACGTGGTTGTAGTGTTGCCTTTATCAAATACATATTTGATTACCAATCACGTGGCAATAGCCAATTTTTTATTTTTTATTTTTCCCCCTGCACCTTTATTTTGGTTTTCTTGCACAAAATAAATATACGTATTCAATATTAATATGAGAGTAAACACATTTACGATGTTGTGTTAACAACAAAAGACGAGAAAAAACGATAATCGCGGCTTCGCAACACGGGGCTTCGAACTACCTAGTTATAATGAATGAATGAATGAATACCACTTCTTCCGAGACTATAATAATTTGTAATAAACTTAGACTTGCCAACCGTCGTTTAGGTTGTTTTTAGTTAATAAATGTCGATTATTTATACTTTACTTTGTGTTTCAATGTATGAATAACGACATAAATTTCTTTTTTTTTATAAAAAAAAAGTAAATTTTATTCACAACTTGCCGACACCCAAAAGAAGGGTGTCCAAATACGGGTACAAAACTATATACTTACATTACAAGATATTCAACGAGTTCCAATTCTCCCAACTAATGGAGCAAGAACTCGACCTAGATTTGAACCACAAAAAACTAGTCGCCTTAATATCTTGGAAAACCACCTCGATGCAAGGCTTCAAATTTTCAAACCTCTTCTTATTTCTAGTATTCCAAAGGGACCAACACGACACGAAAACTATACCTTTGAACACCAACTTGCCTCTCCTTCCCAAGCCCAAATGTTCTTCAATCTCGAAAATGTCTTTAACCGAAAAGAAAAACAGAGGGCTCACCTTACACCGTCGGCTAACCCAGTACCAAATAGACATCGCTACTTCACACGAGCAAAGAAGGTGTTCCACATAATCCTCCCCTCTATCGCATCGAAAGCACAACTTGTATTTTGAAGAGCCACCATCGTGGGGATACGATCCATAGACACTCTCCACATAAAAATGTTACCTTTCTTAGGAACCCACCTAGACCATTCAACCACAGTTGTATTGCTGTAATCAATCCTACTTCTGAGGAAATCCTTGACCCCTTTAACCGAAAAAACAACCTCTTTTCCTCCTACCCAACTCCACTTGTTGACGTTATTGTGCAAAGCGACCCCATCCAACAATCTCCCCAAACTACTTCGTTCCTCCAACTCCTCCAGAGAGGCCAGGACTCATGACCAGTTGCATTCACTTCCAAACCTTTTGGTGACCCGACAAAAACGTTCACTAACCTTTCATTTCTTCTCCTTATCTAGTTTTAACAGGTTCGGGAATTTCTCTTTCAGAGGAGCATCACAAGCCCAAACATCATGCCAAAATCTAATATTGTCCCCATTTCCATTTAAGCCTTTAAAATATCTATTAATACCCAACCCAGCAACCATGGTTTAACCACATTACTCACAATTGATTTCCAGACCCCCACAACATAAATTTCTAATAATGATAATAATCGCTAGTTAGGTTTATATTTATATATATATAAATATGTGTCCATAGGTTACAATGAATTAGTGAAGTCGATATATATTTTAAAATAAAAAATTTATTCAATTCAAAATGGTAAACATTAAGGTTTCTTAATATCTATTAAATATTATACTTTATTGAGAATCATAACATAATAATAATAATAATAGGATAATGTGTTGTATGTAATTTGAAAAGGAAAAGCCGTTTTAATAATTCTTTGAAAACAGGGGTTCCAACTTCCAACCCTTTTAATAATTCTTTTTAAATATTAATATTAATATTATTATTATTATTATTGCAAAGTAACAAATGAGGCGAATTGAAAATGTAGTAAAAAAGAAAGAATCCTGGCAGTCGTACCCATTTTACAATGTATATCCCAAATCCCCAAAAAGATGATAATATGAACTGAATTTCTATTTATAACAAATTGCGTTTGATGGCGTACGCAGTCGTCTCTACAAATAATATTCTATTTATTTACAAATTAAAATGATTGCTTTTTAATCACCTGTTGTTGTTGTTGTTGTTGTTTACCTACAAATAAATAACAAATTATAGCAGCAGCAGGCCAGCAGCAGCATACATAATACCTATATATAATTATTTACAAATCCCTGTGTGACTGACACCGACTAGACTATATATACCCAAATCTCGATCACTTTGGTTGATAACGTTTTGCCTTAATTATTCGACGACACAACTTGTTTTCGGCCACAACAAAGCGTATATATCTGATCGATGACAAACCTAATCTGGAGGTTCAATCGTCCTCATATCATATATATATGGTCTAGCTACTAGAACGAATTGAACAAATTAAGTCGCATGCATGCAGCTAGCGGGTCTACAATATATATATTAAGATAAACCAACAGTATTATATTGTGATCATATATGCTACACAATAATAATGCTAGCTACTTACTTTCAACTTAATTGCCATATCATAGTTTCTATTTTTTGCCATATCATTTGATACATCATAAAATATTACTGTACAAAACATAATTTACATGTTGAAACTAATCAAAATGGCCTACTACATACTACAATATATAATCATTTTAGATATTACGTATCAAAATTTCAAAACAACACAATATAAATCGTGACAGCTTGCAGTTCCAGTACAAAATGGTTTTGATCATCTGGAACTTACTTTTGATATACATATACCTACACACAATAACTCGAGCCCTATTGAATGCCAAAAATGCTGAGGAGTTTCTGTACAGCATTATGGCCCCAGTTGACGTCGTTATGAAGCGAATGTTCCCTTGGTTGTGTCTCGGTTACTTGCTGTATTTCTTGATGTTCATTCTGATCACTAGAATCTTGAATTTCACGTACGGATGATATCTCGGTTCTTGGATTCAAATTTGAGGTATGTGCATCCCCTTTTAAATCTAACTGAGATTGGTTAAATTGGTATATTCAGTACAAAAGTATAAAGATATGACAGTTTAAAGACCCATGGAATTCTTTCCTGTACGTAGCTGCAATCCACAATTCAAAAAAACAATAGAAAACCTCCATATACAGATACAAGTTATTACTGTACAGCATATACAGGTCTCAAATTGGGAATTGTGATCCCTAAATTATAAATAGAAAGATTCGCGTCACTAGAGTTTGTAACTGGACGGACATTACTGCCCTAAACGTAACATTCAAGGGCGATATTATTTTGTGCTGTTACGTCACGTTCTGGAGTTAAGTTGACAGAAAGATGTGTAGCAACTAACGTTATTTCATAAACTTTCATTGCTTTAATTTATAAATAGGCCAGGAAAGCAACAAGCTTTGGTGTTAGCTATTCAAGATTGTAGTGTAGATATCCAAAACTGCTGTTACATTCCTGCCCTCAATCAAAACAAATAATAAATACTAATCATATACTAATATGATGATCCCATTTACAGTCTGCTAACTATTTATTTGAATAACAAGTGTCCAACAAATTAATTGCTCAAATTAAGAATCAAACTTGATATTATTGAAATAAAAAAATAAAATAAAAAAACCAAAAACGCAAGATAAAAACATGCCTATCTTATTATTTTTAACTCTCATGTAACTAGCTAGAAGCCTAGAACTATAAGTAAAAGATACATTTAAGAATTTACCTCAGGCAATATGAGGTCCTTAGCCATATCGGGTTCTGTTGACACCATAGCAGATCCATTAAGGGATTCGGGTTCATCATTTGAAGCTTCATTGACAGAATCCTCTTGATATTGATTCAAACCAGGTACTAGAACAGGCACCCCTTCATCAGATACCAAGACTTGTTTCATATTTGTTGCATACACTTTTGGTTCTTCGGTGCCATTGACGCTGACCAATGGTTCTATGAGCGTCTCTCCACTAGCTTCAACCATTTGGATTTCTCGATTTAATGCTGGTTCGATTTCAATTATCTTGCGTAAATCAGGGTCTTCCCAATCTTCACACAAAGTCATCATCTTGTCGGTTTTAAAGCATTCAAGAACCCTATCAGGACCAGGTTGCCACACGATTACCCCATCACTTTCTTGCATTATGAACTTGAACTTGATGCATTTTCCTATCGGTATGTCCTAATTAAGCAAATCCAACAAGTTTGTATCACTTTCCAGAGTATTGAAGTCTAGACAAAGTTAAACAAAACAACGATGTAAAACTAAAACTGCATTCAACTTACAAGATCTGCACTCCATAAATGACCTTCTGACCATGTTAATGGAACGGCATTGTTTGGATCCCATAAACCCAAAACTTGATCATCTCCTGTTATTAAAAAGTTCTGTCCAAACAAGCATTCTTTATGTAACTGGAATTTTACACGAACCGTTTCTGTTTCTGCTTCAACTGGAACATGATTCAAAATTAATTAATGTAAGACCAAAATCACTTAAAGTAATCATTGGTAAAAACAAGATCTTGCATACTTGTGTGTCCGTTAAGCGATTCTTCTATAAGCAATTTGTGGTTCTCTAACTCTGCCTGCATTTTGTTTCAAACACTTTAGAAATGATTAAACTCATCAAAACACTATTATATTTCCATAAGAACATTCTTATTTTAACAAACGGTAAGAAGACATAAAATATTTACTATTTAGCATTCAAAATTTAAAATAACAACATTATTCAAACATTAACATCACAAATGAAGTGTTTAACAACATTTTGATGCATTAAACAAACAAACCTAACACTTTTTTAACACTATTCATTCAAAGGGAATTGAAGGGAAAACAACCAAACCTAATAAGTGATAAAATCACAACCTTAAAATTAAAGGAATAAAATGGAGAAATTAATTAAGGAGGGACCTGATCAGTGTAGTAGGATGATGAACAAGAAACAGGACGAAGACAAACACTTGTACGATGAGTTGAAGTAGAAACCGATGATATTGAGAGTTTAAAACCCACGTCATCTTTGCTGTTGTAGTTACGTCGTCGATCAAAATGATGAACAAGGGGTGATATGGAAAACACAAGAAACCCCATGTCGTTATGTTTGCAAGAAACCAGTTTCAGATATGAAGAAGAAGAAGAAGAACCACCCATGATCAAGGAGGCTTCCATTTCCATTAATTAATTAATTGTGAGTTGTGACTGAGTACGTACACTTAATTAGTTACTCACTCAATTAGTTATTATATATAGAGATTAAAAAAAAAGAGTAGTATAGTAGTGTGTGTGTGTATATGTAAAGATAAGTGAGTTTGTTTAATTTGTGGATATTATAGTTGTGAGGGATCAAGTTCCAGGTGGGTGGCTCCTAGCTAGCTAATCGCAAAATATGAGTTGGAATCTCATGAAAGCCAACAATATATATATAGCTTGAGTTGAGAGTGAGTACGCCTAGATTTGTTTTTGACGCTCCATTCCATTCAATTCAATTCAATTGCATGTGATTTGGTTTTGTAAATTGTGAATTTAGTTGCTTAATTAAAACTTTAAACATATACATACATACGACTATCAAGGACCTTCTTATCCTCACCACCCATAAATACAAAAATATTATTTCAAACTCACAATTCTTTTAAATTTAATTTTTGTTGGGTGTCATACCTTCCCTACCTTTGCCCATCTTCATTAATTTTTTTGTCTTTTATGTTTTTATACTTAAAGTAAAAAATTGTGGTGACTTGTACCAAGGGTCGTCACGGTAGCGGTCGATCTACACTTGGTGACTTGTACGAAAGGTTGTCACGGTAGTTATCAAACGGATTGAACTCACTCGTAAGGGTACTATTAAAGATGGGCATTCGTGTATAGGCTATAGATTTCAATTGATTAAATATCTTTTAAAATTGTGGTATCATTTTTCAAAAATCATTCAACCATAAATGCCTTAATTATACGAATTCTCTCTTCGAATAATATTAAGTGTAAATTTCTACAGTAATGAAGAAGTTGTTTGCTAAAAAGTAATTTTGATTATGTGTATCCCTTCTCAAGTACAACATAATATTTGACCGAATTTATTTTTTTATTTTAAAACCCCATATATTGTATAGTTAAATGTTGGAGTCTTTTTTTTTTTTCCATCAATCTATAAAACTATTATTAAGATTCACAATAACTCAAAATTAATGGTATTCCTAACACAAGATGAATTTGTTCGCGAGAGGTATTGATGTTTCTACTGTCAGGTGCTCTTTTTGTAATGTCGGGATTGAAACTACTAGACATTTATTTCTTAATTGCCTGATCGTCAAATATACTAGAGATTTGCTAAGTGCCTGGCTTAAGATCGACATCCCTGTGATGATGCCTAAAGAGTTGTTGCAATGGTGTGCTAGTAGTAGATCCATCAGGAGAACCGATGTTATCAAGGCCATATTATTTATTTGATGGTGACATATTTAGAAAGCAAGGAATATCCTCATTCACAACGACTTCTTGAAAAGTAGTAACGTTATATTCAACTCAATTGTCTCATCTTCTTATCTTTGGATTACTAATCGCAGTTGGCATTTTCAAGCTTCTTGGGATGATTGGAACGATTATCCGGGGTCGTCTAGATGATTTGCATGCATGGTTTGAGTTTTCTTTTGGTTTTTCGTTTTTTTTTTTTGCAAGTGTTTTTGTCTCGGGGCCTGTTTGGGTCTGTATAAAAAAAGGTCTAATAGTGAGAACCAGTGGCATGACCTCTTTGGGTGGGTGGTTTTCTCACGTCTCACCGTAAGTGGCGAGAGTTTTTTTTTTTTATCTCTTTTACGGACCTCGTAGTTAAGGCCTCGGAAAGACTTTAGAGTGTGTTTTTTAAAAGTGTTGTATCTCTAGTTGTTTCTTTGTAACCGTTGTAATTCTAACAACTAGCGTCTTGCTAGCTTGCTTTTTATTACTTATAATATTATTCTGTCGTTAAAAAAAAAACTCAAAATTAATGATAACTTCTTATTTTTTAAAATATTAATAATAACTCCATTTTCCCAATAAATATCAAAAACATTTCTTTTTCCTTAAAAAAAACACAATTCAAATTTTCAAAATACAATATAATGATTTGTTATTCTTGTTTATACCGTGTATAAATTTTTTGTAATTTATATTTTTAGCAAAAGGTTTAGATCGACGGATAAACCTTGGCCTTGTGGCCCTTCAGATCCAACCGATTCTTCTCCGGGGACCAACCCTAGGCAATGACTACATGTCTTTGGGTATCATCCTATAAAATTGGGAACGGATTCGAACCCATGACCTATTTCTAGCAAAGTACCCCATAGTGATCCCGCAAAGCATTGGCGGTGGGAAATGACCCCACAATTCTTTGTTTGATTTAGTTTAACTATCAGCGCAATATAAGCATGTGTAAATGTGATGCCTAATTTTTTATGTTGTGATTTTAAAGATATATATCTAACTACAAAATGGTATTAAAATTCATTCAATACAAGTATATATAATATATTAAACCAACACAATAAATATAATATTAATAAAAGTAATAATAAAAATATAAAAATTTTATGTGTCACGAAATTAAGGATTCATAAATACTACTTAATACTTTATATATAAACAAAATCTTCAAAAATCTTTATTAATTTATTAGAATATTTATTAATCGTTACATTTTTATTATTTATATATTTCCAAACAGGAGTAAAGATTAGTTGCAAATATGAAAATTACAATGAAACATAAATATAGATAATACTTATGGTGTCTTTTACAATAAACTAAAACTTTAAGTGAACAAAACAAGAAAATTGATAATAAGTATGACACAACACAACAAAGGGTAGTAGGGAAGGCACACCAATAATTGTTAGGTGCAGAATTCTGAGGTTCCAATTCAATCATCATCACCACCAAATAGTTACTCTTAATAGCACTCACAAGTCTTCTCCTCACCTATGTCTTGATTCATCTAAAATCAACACTGCTTTCTATTTTTAACCAACCCCTTTTTCATAATTTCATCTTAGAAGAAATAAAAAGAAAGAAAGTCAATCTTGAAACCATAAACA
The DNA here is from genome assembly GCA_028566075.1 of Solidago caesia. NCBI lineage: Eukaryota > Viridiplantae > Streptophyta > Magnoliopsida > Asterales > Asteraceae > Solidago > Solidago caesia. The sequence goes on from JAOXNX010000035.1 coordinate 163,295, forward strand.
ATAAAGATTCAAAATCTTGGGGGGTTTTTGAAATAATAATAAAGTAGGGTGCTTTTGGTTGTTTTGAAACAATTTGTGATCTGGGTATTTGATATAGTATCATAAAGAAAGATGATGAATTTTAGGAGCATGGAGGAATTTTGGCTATTTTACATGAACCAACACTCAAAACCAGCAACAAGAAGATGGCATTTTGCAGGGACACTTTTAAGTATTTTATGTTTGATATATGCAGTTTTGTTTAATTGGTGGTTCTTGTTCTTTGTGCCTTTACTGGGCTATGGTTGTGCATGGTATAGCCATTTTTATGTGGAAGGAAACATACCTGCAACTTTTGGTCATCCAATTTGGTCGTTTTTGTGTGATTATAAGATGTTTGGATTGATGCTTACTGGTCAGATGGATAAAGAAATCAAAAGGTTAGGTAAAAGACCTGTCTTGCAACTCTATTGAGATTACTTATAGTTTTCCATTTTGGATTTGGTTTACTTTACTCATATACATACATGTAATAATGACATATATTTGGTTTGCACTTCCATCTGAATACTCTGCTATTTTTTGTTCTGTAATTTCTTTGTGTGTATATATATATATATATATATATAATATACAGAATCTAGTGTTTGATAGATATATATAATAATTGGGGTCACTTTTAACTATAATATGAGTTTCTTGATTGGGGGATCAGATCAGGTCAGGTAGGTGGTTTTCCATTTAGTAATTTCAGAACACTATAGATTTTTACTTATTAATAATGTGATGGGAATTTCTGTTTTGTCAGACTTGCAAATTCTTATTTAGGTTTGTAAATTAATAATGGAGTACCTTTTTATTTAGATTTAGATAGATAAAAGCTGAACAAATCAAGTATGCAGTAATGTTAAGATTTGGGTTATGATATTATTAGTCAACATTAATTAATGGAATAGAGCTTCAGTTTAGAGATTTACTTTTTACAAGCTAGTCATCATGTAAAAACAGAAAGAAGATTAAAATGGATGCTTTTATGAAGCCGATAAAGGTTTGCTTCATTTCTTGTTTTTATGTTGAATCCGACAATACATACATACATACATACTGCTGCTGCTACATATATCATCCAATCACACACGAACACACGACCTATATATGACCTATCTATCACCATGAGAAACAGAAACCCATCACATCAATCTCTTTGGATCAGAAAGAAAGAAAAGAAAAGAAACCTTGTCCATGTTGAAAGTCAATGTCAAACTGTCCCACGTGGCAAGTGTATTTAGTTTGTTTATTATTTTTGTTAGTGGTGACATGTTAGTGGTGACATACGTATCTTTATTTTGCATGTTTTATGGGTATGTCCATGACTTAGTTGGTCGGTTACTTTTC
>JAOXNX010000035.1:177599-188883 GCA_028566075.1 Solidago caesia
GGAGATATTTTAGAAGATAAGGGTTTAGGGTGTAAATAAGAAGATAAGGGTTTAAGGTGTAAATTAGTTCATTAAGGACAAATTGCGTAATTTCTTTTAACTCCTTCCAAAAAGGGGGTTCATTAAGGGTAATTGGGTCATTTCGTATATCTTTTTTTCAACACTTTCCAAAAATAGGAGGGGTTAAAATTTTTATAAAGTAATATAGATTATTTTATCCATGTAATTAAATTAATTATATTTGTTAGCCTATCAGCTGGTTCATCTAATATTTACTCCATAATAATAATAATAATAATAATATATGACTTCATAATTTTATCATCTTTTCATTTACAATATTAGTTTTAATATTATAATAATATTACAAAATTTGGGGTGTTATATTATTTTTTTAGTGTTGGTGTCAATGATTCAAAAGAAAAAACAACATTTTCATGTCTAATTTTATTGAAGATTTTGATATATTAATCTTTTATTACAATTATTTTTTTAAACCGTGCAACGCACAAGATTAATCTAGTTATATATAGGAGGAAAAATAATGTAGGACATGTTTTGACATGCTTTATATTTCTTAGAATGTAATCAACGTGGTAAGATTTTGAAACAGTTTTTAAGTCCTATTATATGACAATATAAGATTAAGATAATACTATGATTTTGGTGGGAAATAATGAAATAAAGGTGGGTTATCTTATTTTGATGTTATTGTATATGGAGGGATTGTTATTTGAATTTTATATGAAATTAGTAATGAAATATTGATTTTTTAGATATTATTATATAGATAAAAAGTTGAATTTTTGAAAAATAAATTTAACCCATGGATTTTTTTTATCACGATTTTAAATAAAGTTTTACCTTTTTATTTGTTCTTCATATTCTACAATCGAAGACGTTTAGGATCATGAATTTTAAAAGGAAATAGAAGGCAAACGGACAATAAGCTGAGCCACTAATCCTTTTTGTACAACAAACTCAAAATTGTTTAAAAACTATATTCTATAATTGTAAAAAGTTAACGTGTTATTCATTATTTACTTTCTTTCTACCATATAAAGTGAATAAGATGGATTGGGACTTAGGAGACTTGATATTTTAAAGTGTTGGATTCAAATCTTGACATTTTAAAGGTGATATTTCCGAAGGTTTCTTTTGGGGATTAAAGTTTGGTATATGAAATAAAATAAAATAAAACTTTAAATCGGGTCTTACTTTACTCGTTTTATAAAAGGGAATAACTTAGGTGCTTCTAAAGAAGAATGTCTTTACCAAATTTATTTATAAAAAATTTTCATTGTCTCACCTTGAAGTTCGTTAAATGTACACATTATATCCATCATTTAAAATTGTTTTGAGGGGAAGGCAGAGCCGTCTCTGGGGATTTTTGGACCTAGGCCGAGCAAAAAAAAAAGGCCCGTGCGTAGACCAGGCGCAACCAATTATATTATATAAACTAAATTCTAAAAACGACAATAAGTATTATATCAATAAACATAACAATCAAAGATTAAACCTAAAGTTAAAACCATTAGCAATCAAATCTAAATTCAAAACACTCAATTCTATTTTTAAGTTATGTCAATTAACATAATTCATAATTGTATATTATATGATATATACTAACATCAACAATTTAAAGATACAAATAAAACTAAATAAATAAATGACAAAATTTGAAAGTTAAATATTTAGAGATATAAAATCAAAAAATAATATAAATGACAACAAACAATTTAAATATATAAAACTAAATAAAACCGAAAACCTAAAAAAAATAAAAACAATTTTTATAATCTATACTTTCGAAATAAGAAAAAGACGTTCAACAAAAAACATAAACCGTTACGGTATGTTTGATTTATTAATTAAATGATGATATATTTTATTATATAAAATATAAATGTTACCTTGCAATAAAGAGAAAAAAATATGAAGTAACAATGACAAGCTTTGTTTTCCAATATAGGCGTTGCGTTCAATAAGTTATATATATATATATGTGTGTGTGTGTGTGTGTACAAAAGGTGTATAAGTGAGCTTTTTTATATGGGCTAAATTATTTGTTTTAATTTTTGGATAATTGTTTGAATTTGTATTGAGCTTAGTTAATTACATATATAATTTATATATATATACATGAAAAAAAAATAAAAAATTAGGCCTTGGCCGTCCAACTGGTCCCATGTCATAGCGGCCATGGGAAAAACGCGACCACATGAGAAAACACTATAACTTATATGCTTTCGGAAATATACAAAGCTATCCCATTTATTTAGAAAATATATAAATCACAGCAAAATCGTTAATAAATTTTTAACATTAGGAAATAGGACTCGCCTGTAAAAAGGATCTGTCAGGGAGGGAAGGCACCTTCTCCGTACGTCATCCCCAAGAATAACTTAACTAGCAGAAACAAAATTTTATCTTTTTCCGGTGGTCCATCTCTCCGGTAAGTCTCGCCCATTACTATATATATATATGTATATTTTTTTTGCGTGTTGTCTGTATCATCAGACGCATTCTATTCTATTCTACACTAAATGTTGTTAGGGTTTACACTTTCCCCAATTTTATTCTCGATTTTAATAGTTATTTGTATCCCTGATATATGTGTAATAATAATTTTCATCCCCAACTCCTGCACCGATATATGTTCAGTCTATCAAAAAGTCCAGGATAAATCGGATTCACGCATTTTCATCAGAAGCATCGGTTTTCATTAAAGAAAACATTATAGCTTTAATTAGGTATTAACTACTGCATACTGTTTGCTTCAAATGTGTATGTACTCTCAAGCACTTGTTTTTCTAACAAGATGAATTTAGTTTTTGTGGTTGTCCGATTATGGTGTTGTGTCTTGTAGTTGCAATTAACATACATTCTATTGTATTCTTTCTTTCAAACACAACAATAACCAAATGAATCTAGTTGGCAGACAACATATATATTCATCAAAGATAACCCCATACTTTTTCTGATTATTTTAGGGCTTTACGGGTAAAATAGTTAAGCTTGGATATTGAGTTTCGTACAATCCCCAGCGAAATTTATTATTCAAGTGCAAATATTTTTAGCTTTATCTTCTCTTTCACAACAAGACTAACGTTTTTCACATACATGTTCTTTTCTTGGATTTTATCCGCTGGTTTAGTAAATATCCACAATTTGTCCAACTCTTAAAAAAATACATCTGATTATTACCACTTTAAACAGTAGAGCGTAAAACACTTTCTCCTACAGCCTGTATCACATTCTGATTATTTAATACGGTATCACGTATTCACCTTTCAACTGCACCCCTAAACACCCTTTACTGATTTTGTAATGCAACTACTATAACTTGCATATTCATATTTTTTTTATTTTTATCTCTTTTAGTCAGAGTTGCTCAGTTTTGTTCTTCAATGCTTGATCTTTCATCCTGCAGTGGAGAAACGTTTCACCATCGCTTCTGTTAGGAGTTAGTGACACCAGAGGAAAAGAAACGTAAAGATGCTTCAGATTCGGCTTAGCAACAAAGCAACAGCTTCAGAAACTGGTGGAGGAGCAAAGCTGCCGTCTGGGGAGACTGTGACGGTTGCATGTCCAGATCATCTTGTCCTTGCTGAGCTTCCTGTTGCCAAGAGTCTTGGTTATGCTAATGGTGTTACTCTTGTTAAGACTGTTGGTCGCCGGTCCCGCCGCCCACTTGGTGAACGTGTCCATTTCTGTGTTCAATGTGATTTTCCCATAGCTATCTACGGACGTTTGGTATGTTGTCGCTTTCTCTACCGTTGCTATGTTGTTTACTCTTGGATACTATAAAGGTGGCTTTATTTATCTGTTTTTATATACCGTATATTCACTATAGTTAGGGAATCTGCCCCTATTCATCACTTTGGTATTATTTTGTGATAGAAGTAGTGTCGTTCAGATTTTATTTGTTTATCAACTGGCGTGCCACTTTTGCTATATCTTGGTTATTTGATAGAATAAATGCTACTATGGTTCTCTTTTTCTCTAGTGTCAAGTCTATAATATCACCATAGGATCAAATAGGTAAAATAAAAAGTTTAGCTAAACTGGGAACGGATCAAATGAATTAAATAGGTTGAAGTTTGTCCAAAGTTTTTTTTTAATGGATACAACCTACTAAATCACTTAATTCAAAAAGCTAATAAAATATTGTAATCATATTTAACACACAAGTTATGTATAGGAAATGAAACAAAACCAAATTGGATGAAAAGTGTGTGGGTTAATCATCTGACCTATTTTGACTGTTACCCAAAAATCACCCGTTATGACTTGTTACTTCACCTGCCCCTGGGGAACCTCATGCAATTAAACCTGTGATTTATATGTTGTTTGTTATTTTGTAAATCATGCATCCTTCTAAATGTTACGAGTATCATGCTTTGTATATATTGTTGTCTTGATTCACTAATAGCCTTTTTGGTTGCTGCAGATTCCTTGTGAGCATGCTTTTTGCCTGGATTGTGCTAGGAGTGACTCTATATGCTATCTGTAAGAATAAATTAAGCTTTAATTATGATTTGTTTTGTTATAGACAAGCAGTAATGAGCTCTTTTACGTGTTTGCCTCTATATGTGACACAGGTGTGATGATCGTATTCAGAAGATTCAGACGATTAAAATGATGGAAGGCATATTTATATGTGCAGCACCACATTGCCTAAAGTCCTTCCTTAAGAAATCTGACTTTGAGGCCCATGTACATGCCGTTCATGCGGATCTTGTTAATTCAAATCCTCAAAAAGATGGAAACGAGTCAGAAGCTGCAAGCACCAAGAAACCAACAACTTCTGATTCAACGGTTCAAGCCTCAACTCCAAGACCAGTCCAAGATGGTGAAGACCGCACCCCTCGTCCCCAACCCCAACCCCCTGCTAGACCACCCATGCAGCCAAATCCTAACCCACCCCATGGTTTTGATGGGCCAACACCAATGCAAATTCAGCAACAGAATTTTGAGTACCCTATGAATACACTCCAGCCTCCCAATTTTGTAGTACCTGTGAACCCACATGTAATGGGCCCTGGATCATTTGGCCAACCCCTTTATCCCGGTCAACAGGCTTCAGAAGCAGGTGTGGAACAAGGGTCGTTGCTGGGTTATCCTCAACCCTGGAATGTTGGACCAAATGGTGTACTGTTTGACCCTTCTATGATGATGAATCAAGGTGGTTTCTTTCAAGGCGGTCCACCATCAAACATTCCGCAAGGGGGAAATGCTAACCCTTCGCTCCCACCACCACCACCGCCTCTACCTCCGCCATTTGCTCAAATGCCAGGAAATTTCTATGGTGGTGGTGATTCAAGTCACCATGGACAGGGCCCACCAGGGTACTCGTGGCAACAAGACAAGCATGACGGCTTTGGAAATGGTCAAGATTAATATAGCTAGCCCTGTTTGAGTTGATATCTTGTTGACTATTTGAGACTTTATACCTGTCTTTAATATAATCATAAACAATCCTTTGCTCCCATGCTTCTGGCTTTTCTCTTGAACATCTGTGATTCTGGCTAGTTTTTGCATCTTAGTTGAGTTCTGTCATATTTTCATTTCCTTTATCGACACATGTTCTATTTCATTTTTCAAGAATATGCATAAATGATGTACAATTATACTTGTATGATCGACACTGATTTTTTTCAGGTGTTGGCCAGTAATATATTTGATGCTTTGTGAAAAAAATTAAACCATCTTTGTGAGTTTGAAACTCCCTCTTTCAAAAATGAGTCGTGAAATCCTAATATTATCTTTGTGTGGTACTTTGGTGTGAAAATTGATTGTGTTTATGCTATCTGTTGTACTTTAATGTTATCTGCTCTCTTCCTGCTATTCATATTTTTTTTTCCTTTGGTGAATGGAAAAAAAGCTCCTATAGTTGCAGATAATGAAGAGGGATAAAACAATTTATACCGAGCCATGGCCGACGCCATGAAACTCGGTTAATTATATACAATAACTTTTTTCTAAGTTCATTTCATCTACAATCATATACATAACTTTTTTTCTAAGTTCATTTCAGCTTTAATCATATACATAATTTAAGCGCTGAACCAACAAATTTCACTTTTTAAGTATTAATAAACATTAGTAAAAGGATATGCAATATGGCAGTAATGAACAAATGAAGAGGGATAAAAAAAGTTCTACTATACTGAGGCCATGGCCAAGACAATGAAGCTCTGTTAGTTGTGACAGTTGACTATCTGGTTGTGGTTCATCAACAAAAACATGGTCAAAATAAAATGATCATCAATAATGTACAAATAGAAATGCCGATCATGAGAAGGAAAAAAAGGGAATGTGTCTGTCAGACAACCATGTAGCCATGATGGGCTGGCAACGATCCTCTACAGAGCCATGGTGCGAGACCATGAGAGCTCGGTTAATCACGCTCTGGCAACATGGTCGTGACTCATCAACCAGACATGGGTTTCTGTCTTGATAGGAATCAAGAATACAAAGGTACGAGCCTATAGAACAGATCCTGTTCAAGTAAGGTCGTGCCTTAGCCTCCCTGTCTCCTCATTTTAAACTGCCTCTTTTTTCCTTCCAATAGAGATGTGGGAACTTGAAAAGGGGCCTCTTTTAACTGGGCAGCACTTTTGGTTTTTAGCCTTACAGATTGTATTTACCTTATCTAAAAGAATTACATTACATTACATCAGTTAACATGACATATAATCTACAGTAATAAATAAACTTCATATCAATCAATGCTTAAATAGTCACTAGACCTATCAAGCTTAGTTTGCCTTAAAGAAATTCAATGTAAATACTTATTAGTATTATATTTTTTCGAAAATGAAATACTTGCTAGTAGGTTTTTTCTTATGAAATAAATACTATCTATTAGTTTGAGTTCACAAATTGTTAAACAATCCAATCTTATACGTGTTCTTCAGCTTTGTCAACTTTATACATTTTTTTTAAAAATTTTAATATATATGTTTTAAAGTTACCAAACAATCTGTTTTGATAATAACAGTGTAGCAATTACTAAAGGCCCAATTGACCAAATTAGAAAGAAATGGAATGTATGCTATTTTTTATTTTTTTTATAGCAATTTGCCTTTTTTATTTTATTTTATAGCAATTGTTGTCTCAAATCAAAGATTATAATACTTCATTTCTCAACTTGTATTCCAAAACATATTTGTAACCAAAACCTTTATTATCTCCATACAAAGAAGATAATTACAAGTAGAAGAACACCAAAAAGAAACTAAATTGGTTAACTCAGTTTATACTTCTCCAAAATCCACTTCCTTACTTTCTTTATACATTCCTCATCAACTCTTATATACAACTGCTTCAGCTTCATATTTCCCGTCTTTATACTTGAATCAACATGTTCTTCATATCTCTCGTATGCTACTGGAACCGTAAGAACAACAAAAACGCCTGTCAAAATATAGAATTACCAGGTTAGCTCAATACATGGATGATCTCTATCCATATAAGTAGAGGTGGCAAGATGGGTGGGTTTGATGGGTTGGTAACGAGTCAAAATGGGTAAGTTTGTACCTGTCGGGTTGGGTTGACCTGCAAACGCCTGTTGTCCAGTTTTTTATTTTTTTTTATAACTGATGAATGTGTTCAAAATCATCACTAAAGTTTTTTTTTTTCCTTTCCGAAGGGCCACTAAAGTATATATTAAAATAACAATCCAACTTTTTAAGTACAACACTATAAAGGTTGTTTACTTGTATGCATTAAAATACACTTGGTCAACTTTTGACCCGTTAGCAAGTAAGACCTATTTTAACTGTCAGAGACACACACACACAAAAAAAAAAAAACACCCTTTTACATATAAATGGGTTGAAATTGCCACTTAAATCTGTTAGTAAAGCTTACCTGTGTAGCATAATGTACGAAAATCAGTTAGGCTTCCAATGATGGAGATCAGAATCAAATATGCCGCCACTTTAGAAAACATTTTTGGATCTTTACCAAGTGCGATATCATATGATGCAGATAGCATCATGTTGATTCTCTCACGAATCAGAGTTGCGGCCTCATTTATGGTTTCTTCTGAAAGCTGCAAGTGTGGTATTGGTGGTGTGGGTCTGTTGAGCATCATGTTTACAGAGATTATTTGAATCAAATCCTCACAAAAGAAGTGTACACTATTATTCCCTCCAATTCAAACTCAAACAGACTAATTTTAACTTGCGGTTGGATAAGAATTTTGAGATATATTTTCGTGTATACATTACATATAATCCTTTGTAGCATTCCCAATGAACTTTTGATGGAGATGTTTAATTTCTCTTAAGTCTTAAGTATATGATAGATTCATCTAATTTTTTGAATTAAAAGTTGGTCTGTTTGACTTGCAAAGGGTAAATCATGGGACCCTTAAGACAGGGAATATACTGTCTTACCTATTCAGAAGTTGTGCCGATTTGGCCCAAAGAAAGAGAATTGTAAGCAGGAGTAAGAGAACATTGGAGACATAAGATAATAACGTGTAATCGGATCTTTCAAACATCAGCCAAGAAGCTAAAGAAAGTATCAGTATCGTCATCGTAACATTTTTTTGCCTCCATAGAATCACATCTGCAACTGATCAGATGTATATAAGATTTCAAATAGTAGAACACAGATACGATGGATCAGTATGCATACTTTTATAAATTTATCACCAAAACAAAATTAATCTAGTGAATCATATGTTGTTTAAATCTCTAACGGGGTGTTTAGATATGTGTATTGAAAGCCATTATAATTATGTAAGGGACGAATAATTATTTTTGATATGATTTGCAGCAAAAAGACTATCGACTTCACGACTTGTGGAATAAAATTACGTATATACATACCCTTGCATTAGCCCAATCCGAGAACTTCCCATCCTTAGTAATCATAACTTGCTAAGCACTTAAAAGTTAACATCATCAACACTGATGGTTATATTTTCAATTAACAAAGCCACATTCAAACACTATCTTCAAGTATCTCGAATAACCCCTTGCAAAACACACATCCAAATACCCCCGACGTGTTTTCAGGACCAACACATGCCCGAAGTTCCTCAAGATCAAAACGAGGATCAGGGACAAGTAAAAAGATCGTAATTCACATCTTGAATCACGATCAAAATGAAATCTTGACACATTATAACCAGAACCCATGAATGGAAATGTAATACGACGACTGAAACGAAGTGTTGTTCTGGTATATTTGATCTTTTAACTCAACCCGATTACTTACTAAATACAAACATGATATACATTTTTCTATACACCACTAAATCAATATTTGATCAAACAATAAAGATGTGATGCCAAAACAGAACTTGAAAACAAGCGAAAAGTCAAAAAGTAGAACTTTTTTTTTCTTTTCTTTCTTTTGTTCTGAAATGATAACATTTTTGATGATCAAAGTAAGATCTTGATCCATGAATAACAAAAGCACATGGAATTGAAATTGAAATTGAAATCTAATATGTACAACAAAAACTAAAATGCCAGAAAGAAAGAAAGAAATAGAGTTGATAAAACGAGAAAAGACTTACAAAGTCCACCTCCAAGAAGCTGATGAACACTTGATTGTCTGTTGAACAGGAATCCATGTGATGAAGTCATCAAGAAGATTCTGCAAAACAATCAAAGATCTCAAATTGATTCACAATTTACAAAGTAAAGAAAAGAAATGATGATTGTCTCTTTAAACAAGTGTAAATTTACAACCTTTAGTTTGTGTGTGTGTGTGTGTGTGTGTGATAGTAAGTAGGGTAGTGATGGATGGATGGATTGAAATCCAGCCTAAAAGATCAAAAAAAGCCAAAAACAATGGAGGGTCTGTTTGGGCTTACTTTTTTTGTTTAAATAAAATAAATAAAAATGTTGATGGAATTGAAGTTGAAGAAAAAGACATTCTTAATAAGTAAATCCCTCCCACCCTGTACAAAAGTCTTTTATACCTTTCTCTCCTTCCTTCCTTCCTTCCTTCAACATTTACCGCTGTTTTTTAAAGACTTATTTCAACAATTTTTTATAATAATTTGATTTGCTTTTATATTAAGTATATATCATCAATTTACTAATAACAAAACATGAAAAACAGAAAACGCGATCATATTATAATTTTAAAAAAAAAATACTGTTTTTCACTTTTTAATGGAAATTTTTTTTTTTATTGTTTTTCACACATATGAAAACCTATTGGCGGAAGTTCCACTCATAGCATGTGCAGTTTTAAGTGGAGGTATCTTACAGACGCTGGTCTCTTACAGGGTGAGATTGGCGGGTACCAAAATGGTATCAAGGGATCAAAGAGTTCTTTCCGATTTATCCTTTTTTTTATTTCATTACATAAATAGTTGTTTAATAACAATTTTATCCTTCATTATTGTACAACACTTATTTTTATCAAGGGATTAATACCTGGAAATGTAATGAACTATATACGAATATTTATATTGTGTAATGAACTACTCGGATGTTTATTGTATGTAATAAACTTTCAAATCTCAGTTATTTAATGTACCCGAGTACTTATCCCTTTTATCAACTCACATTGTTGGTCACACTAGTTCAATCAATGTTCGAACCGTTAGAAACCATTAAAAAGTCCATAAACCAACGTAAATTTTTTATCCCGCCACATTACACAAGTACCAAACCAGTGCTAAAAATACAAATCAAGTTTCTTACAACATCAATAACAGATGCGTTTTTTTCATCGTGGCCAGCGCACACCAGCAAAGAAAGCTAATGTGGGGCGGTGACTCCAATGTGAGGTCTTGTGAGGTATTATGTAGGGTATTATGAAATCCAATTTTTAGTAGGGGTGTTCACGGACCGGGTTGGTCTGGTTTTGACTAAATCTCAAACCAAATCGGTATTTTCGGTTTCAACATATATCAAACCGAACCAGACCAAGTATGTTGTTTGACCGGACCAGACCAAACCATGTAAGCCGGTCCGGTTTGTCCGGTTTAACGGTTTCAAGCTATTTTTTACTTCTTTTTTTTTTCCATATAATTTTTTGTATATTTGTCAATGTTTATGTGAAGAAATCTCATAACAAACACTCAAAATTAGAACTATACATATTAAACGAAGTACAAGCATATCCAATTATTTGTTTTAATGTATTTGAACTATAAGCATAAACTTCAACTATATGTTAATAACAGGTATAACAACCATATATTAAAAAGGTCTCTGTTTATATTGAAAATATATAATTAATTATAAATTTTAAATATAGGTGTGTCATTCAAAGTGAAACTCTAGAGAATTTGGAACATAAA
>JAOXNX010000035.1:220037-235268 GCA_028566075.1 Solidago caesia
ATTGATTATTTATATTAATATAAAAATAATATATAGTTAATTAATATATAAATAATATAAATATTAAATGATAGTAATGATATGATAAATAAGGAAATGTTTAAATTTTTTGAAAATTAAGACACCAAGCATATGCTTTATTAGATAGTTTAGATAATTTAACAATCTTTTGATAAAATACTATAACTTAATTAGTAATTGTTACCATTCGGTAATCCAGCTAGGGGGTTAAAATAATGCTTGAAGTAGTATGCGATGAATAAATGGTAGAAATACTCGTTGTAAGTTGTGTTTAAAATAGTTGTACTTTTATCATAAAATTAAAGAGGAGTGCTTTTGAAATGAAAGATATAATTTTTTTATGCACGTTAATGAGCCACTGGTGCTGTAGTTGGCATTTTCCTTTTATTTTTATAAAACGATCAAATGTTACTAAACCGATAAACTATCTATACTACATTATAAAACATTTGATTGTTGTCTTAAAATTTGAATTTTTAAGTACACAAATTATACTATTTTACCTTTGAATTTAAATACACTTAATGCAAAATCAGTTAGGTACAAAATAAAATTAATTAAAATAAAATTTTAACATGTTTACTTTAATTAAAAAGTCAACACAATAATAAAATATATATAAAAAATTTCAAATAAAAAACAACTTTGTAACATAATATCCATATAACTATCTCTTTTACACAACTATTACAGATGCCGGACGCAACCACCTTCAACTTTTAAGTCGTGTGTCATTTCTAAAAAATTTAAAACATATTCAGTTGTCGTGCATTGCAAAGACACAATTCTAGTTAAGTATCACTAACGATTTGATCCATTACGTGTGATTATGGTAAGAAATTATTGATACCAATAGGCTAAAAATGTCTTCACATCCCAAAACCCTTGTTAATGAAATTAATATCATACAAGTTAGGTGTTCCTAAAGGTAAATAAAGAATTATATATACGTGTTTAAAATAACTGAAGGAACAAAAATATAAATTTGTTTAATAAATTTGCCTTAATAACACGTAACTCGGATGCTATTAGAAACATACATGTTATCCTTGTTAACTAAACCCAAAACTTACAAAAAAGAACCTAAAGCGGATTGATTAACAATTAATTTAATTAATTGAACATTAACTTAATCAATTACATAATCCCATTATCCCTTTCACCATCATTCCTACCTTTTTTATAATCCACATTAACATTGGCGTCAGCACCACCGGTCGCCGCACCACCACCTACCTCTTTCGGACTATCCAACGCCCTCTTCTCCTCCTCCTCCGCCATCTCCTCCTCTTCTGCTGCAACCATCCGCCGTCGTCTATTCGCCGACTTTTTTTTCCTGAAAACTTCCAACAATTCCTTGAGCGCCTTATCACTATCCCTCCTGTTTTTGATCAACACTTCACTTATATCCGCAGGAGTCATCTCGGCTTCATCTGTGACAGCAGCCAACTCGTCCATCACTGCTTTTTTGATATCCCCATCTTCAAACCCCAAATAGTTTTTTAACAAAATTTTAAGTGACTCAAATGAACAATAGCTCATGAAAACATGCATATCCATTCGGCCACTTCTTAACAATGCCGGGTCAAGTTTTTCAATGTGATTCGTTGTGAAGACGAATATCCGTTCTGACCCGCAACATGACCATAACCCGTCTGTAAAGTTTAACAAACCCGATAATGTAATAGTGTTGTTGTTTCCCCCATTATTGTCCGGATCTCCGGGACCCATTGGACCTCCTGGGCCGTTTCTTGTATCACCATCAAATGAACCGTTGTTTCGCCCACTTCCGTTAGAGCTCTTTTTGCGATTTGTTAGATTTATGGAGCAGTCAATGTCTTCAATTACGATTATTGATTTTGAACTTGTTTTCATTAGCAACTTCCGGAGCTCTGAATTTGTATTCACCTCCGTTAGTTCAAGATCATAAATGTCATATCTGTAACATATATATAGATAGCTCTAAGATATATTATTAAGTTAAAGAAAAAACCTTATAATATCGTGCTTTACACACACACACACACACACACACATATATATATATATATATATATATATTACCCGAGAAAATTAGCCATCGCGGCGATCATGCTTGACTTGCCGGTACCAGGTGGTCCATACAAAAGGTACCCACGTTTCCACGCGCGTCCGGTACGTTTGTAAAAGGCTTGACCATCTGCAAAATCCCGGAGATCGGACATTATCTCTTGCTTCTTCTCTGGATCCATTGCAAGTGTATCAAATGTACTCGGATGTTTAAACGGCACGGATTCCCATGGGTGTCCTCTGGAGTCGAGAGAACCCCCACGGGAATTCGTGTACAACAACCTATCCTGATTCTTCCTCCTGATTTCATTCGCTTTTTCAGTAATGAAATCGAGGTAAGACTCAAGGATATAAGGTTTATCCTTTTTATTAATCCGAAGCGTGAACCCACGCTTCTCCTCCGGCAATGGCCTCCATGAAAATGTCTGCGATTGCCGAGGAGTCACGATGTGTTCCCACACGACAGACACTCCGTTGAAAACATCAGAGAGTCGGTCGTTGTTGGATAACCCAAACGTGATAGCGGTCGAGTTTAGTCCTCTAGTAAGTGACAGCCTATTAGAAGTAGCCGCAGCAGCGGAAGAGGCGGACGAGGCGGACGAAGATAAATACAACTGTACAGCGTTATACAGTTCATTGGTGTTTACGCCATCGATCTCGGTTATTTCGAAGTAACAATAAGATGAGAAACAGTTGAAGAGGCGTTGGAAGAGTTTTAAGACAGCAAAACGAAGCTCAGGTGGGATGACAGTATGTAGTAAGGTTTGGCAAAAAGCTAAAACACCCATTAGAGAAGCCATGGTTGTCCAAAGCTCCTTCATGGTGGTGGATTTGGGTTATAGAAATGGTGAAAATGAGAGATGGATTATATGGGAATTATATAGATAGATGGGAGAAGGAAGATATGTGAAGTAAATGTGGTGTTATATATGTAAATGTCAACTAATTAATGTACTAGGTACGCGTGACTTCTGCTAACAAGTTTAGGTGACAAAAAGACAAGAGTTTGTTTCCAGTACAAGTGGTTACATACAAGATTGCTAGAATCACATTTTTTAAAGATCATCATATTACAAATGTGATATTTTCTTGGAATTATGCATTGACACTTGTGGTTATTTTTATATAATTAATTCAGTAACTATTTTTCAACGATGATTATTTTTTAGTTTGATTAGCTATAAAAAAAATTTTTATTTATTTTAGTTTCAGTTTTGTGTGATTTTTTACTACACTTTTCGTATGATACTCATGAAACGAAAATTCAAAATTGGGGTGTTCGACCCCTCCAAGTAACATATTTTTTTTTTTTATGAAAGTTGGACTCGGAGATTATCTTGGTTCCGCTTCAGGTTTGGGGAGTAAAAATTAGCAGTCTTTTAGTGACAAGTAATTTCTGTAATTCTGTATATTGATTTGTGTTTGTCTATATATAGATGTGGTTTGTTTGCGTTAACTTGTCAAATAAACAGATTAAGAGTGATTGGAACAATGTGACCTTTACCTTGCGGACGCATCAAACAATATATATTAATTTCTCGATTTATTTAAATCTCAATGATTTATCTTATAGTATTATGAATCGGTAAAAATGAAATTTATATAATCTTAATCCAACTTTTGTTTGTTAGAATTTAGCTTGTTAGAATTATAAATTATTTATATATAAAAAGATTAGTAATTATTTATTTATTTAAAATAAAAAAAAGATTATGTTTAAATTGATATTTTATATAAATACTTTTTATAAAAATAAGTCTATAATGAATTCATTAGATTTTTGAGGGACATATATGACATTTTAAATCTTGAAATTTTTAATAAATTTTCATAAATAAAAAAGGTAAATGCTTTATATATAGGTAATATTAAATTACTTGACAAAATAAATTAATGGCAAAGCGATTGTATTATGGTTTTTTGTTTAATTGTCGGCTAAAAAACTTGTTAGCCGTAAGCAACATGAACTTAGGGTGTTTGGTACATACGAAAGAAAAAAAGGGAAAGGAAATAAGGTATATTTTATTTGTTTGTTGGATATAAAAGAATGGAAATAGAGAATGAAAAAGACATTCTTTTTCCACCTTTTTCATTCTTTCAAAAAAGATGTGGAAACGGAAAGAATGAGATTTTAAGGCCTTGTTTAGTTATGAAAAACACTTTTTATTTTTTATAAAAGTTTTCTAAGAAAACATGAAAAAGAGAAAACATAATCAAATTAGAATATCTAAAAAAGTTTTCCAAAAAAATAGAAAACATCTTTTTTCATTTTTCATTTCCCATCCCCCACCCTTTCTTCAACGTGTATTTTAGTTTTCTAATATGGGAAATGAAAATAACATATTTTTATTTTGAACACGTTTTTAGAAATTTCATTTGTTTTTTAACGATGGAAAACCCCTTCCATTTTCTAGAAATTTAGAAATGGAAAATTAAAAAATATTTTTTCTACAACTAGACGCAACCTAACGTTTGTTCATTCTCACTTTCCAATCTCATGTGAATCAGGTTGGGGCTTAAAAAAAGGATTATAAATATCAGTTACACGTGCTATGCACATTTTATTTCTAAATCAAAAAAAATCTCAAACCCTAGCTAATATTTCATATGGCGATTGGGATCTGAAAGTTTTGCTCATCCTTATCAACCCATCATCAGATCTTAACAAGGTATTTCTATTGATTTCTCCTATTTTTTTCAAACAAAATAAAAAAATATTCTGGCTAAAGTTTGAAACTCTATCAAACCTGTTATTCTTTCTCCATGTTATCATTTTTTATTTTTGTGTTTTTTTTTATAATTTTAATCCGGGATTCACTAATTGTGATATACATACACACACACACACACATATATATATATATATATATATATAGTATTTCTTTACTATTTTAATCGAGTAAATAAAAAAATATCTTTTGTAAATCGAAAAGATATCATTAATATATGGGGATAACCTATATGATGTTAACAGTATATAGTTAGGTGATGTTAGTGAATGTTTGTGAGGGGAAACATTAAATTCAGGGGGGTCCCCTTTTATCATTAAAATATGTATGTGTGTGCAGCATGTATAATGTTAACAGCATATAACATTTTCCCTTAATATATATAACAATTCAAGATACTTGAGCTACAGTATGGGCTCAGTTATTACAGTAGCAGTAGCCGGATCAGTTACAATAGTTGGCTAAGAAACTAACAACAGTAACTTTTTGGCTTTTTTCCCCTGCACTTTAACTCCCTCTTCATTTATCTTCTTCAATCTTCTATCTTCTTCAATCTTCTAGCTCCTTCTATGTTAAACAACAACAGAAGAGGCAATCGACGCACACTCATCATCAGCTTCTACTTAGGCTGGTGGTTCTCGCAGTTAGTCTTGGGCGAAAAATTAGGTTTTCACTACTTTGGGGATTTTCAATCCCGGTTTGCTTTTGATGATTTTGCGGCTCTTCTGGACAATATGAACTGCTGCGATGGTAATGCTTCGATTGAAACAAGCTTTGTAGTTTTTTCGTTTTTTTTACTTCACCGGCTCGCATTTGTGTTTTTTCTTTTCTATTTGTATTTGGTTATATAAAATTCTAACACAAGATTTACTACAGTATGTTGATGAAAATAATTAGTATATATTTCTTCTCTTTAATTCTCATCCAAATTCACGGTTTGTATGCCAGGCTTCTCGAATGTGATACCAACATAGATTTCTCTTAAAATCAAGTAAATGTTGCAGCTACAGTGCCGGTACTACTAAGTTGTGGTGGTGTTTCTTATGTAGTATAGTTTGAAAATACAAGTTCAGGCTTACTAATTGTAGTCCAGTTGCCTTCCCTTCAACTTTAAATTTTGAATAATGTGTTTCTAATAAAAATTATATGCTTTTAAGCAACATTATCAACAATTTTTGTCTGCTAACCGGACCTATTGTGGAAGAAATTGTACCTCAACAATACAAGGCGCCTGAAATGGTTAAATAGGCTTATCCGTTTTCCACCTTTGCACTGGCAGTTCATCAAAACTTTCATTATAATTGGTATAGTGTT
Organism: Solidago caesia; assembly: GCA_028566075.1. Lineage (NCBI taxonomy): Eukaryota > Viridiplantae > Streptophyta > Magnoliopsida > Asterales > Asteraceae > Solidago > Solidago caesia. The sequence continues at coordinate 226,151 of JAOXNX010000035.1, forward strand.
GCATTGTAACTTTACGTTTTCCATATCGTTTTAGCAATTTGACATAACGTGTTTTCCACTTTACCTTGACATAGGTACCCCAACGCTTCCGAGGAGAACTTCACCGAGGCTTTTCCCCATTTATCGTAATAATTGCAGTGGCAGAGAATGTTTCCGTAGATGTTCATCTAATATTGGTTTCTGCGATAACATCTTTGGCATTATTATTTGCGTTACTCCCAGACTACTAATAGCAAATCTGTTGATAGTTTTTGCAGCCTATACAGGGGATTTATTACCCCAAATCCGATAGGCTTCAATACTCGTAACATATGGAAAAGGAAATAGAAGCTAACATTATAGGTAACTTTCTGCTTTGTTGCATTGTAAGTCATTTATGCCAATATATGTTGTGGATGAATGTATAGTGTAGAATTATAAATGGCAATTATATTTATTCTATTTGTTCTATCGTTTCTTATTTGGCAGGATTATCTCTAACAGAGATACAGCTGCAGGGTTCTTCGATAAAGCACTTAAGGCTAAACTTTAATGGATGCGACTATATCCAATTTGATTAAAGCAATAGCCATGTAGAGTGTTTGCACCAAGTCTCAATTGAGGTTAGTTGTTTACGTTATATCCTTGCAATTTACTCAATAACTTCAATGGTGTAGGTGCCTGGATACAACAACTGGTTTAAAAAGTTGAATACTCGAATGCTTATCTTATTAATGGCGTGCTGAAATTTTTTGCCTGGATGGTAAGGTGCAATGAATAATTTATCACATAAAAGTTTCTACTGTTTTCATTATTATGTCTTAAATGGAACAATATAAACTAACTAGCTTATCAACCCGGGTGATACCCGAGCATATCAAAGATATTAATGTCACAATTTACAAAAACAAAACTAAATCGAGTATAATCAATAATATACTGCATGCTTTTTGAAATCAAATTTAAATTGTAAGAAATAGTAATGGTCAAGTTGAAAAGATAATGAAGATGAAAAATAATGAGATGTTATTCTTAAAAATTTACATTAGACTTGGTTAGTTTTTAAAATTTCTAATGAAAGAATTAAATAAACTTTAATTAATAATGATGTCATAAATCAAATAAATAAAAAGTAATAATTACTAAGAAAGAGTCTAGTGATGACAACTAAGATTTTATTTAAAAATAATGATGTCATCAAAATTTTATTTTATTTATATAAGAGATTAGGGTTGTAATTTGGATTATGGATGAATTAAATTGAGGTTTTAAGACTTTTAGGAGATCCTTGCTTCTCGAATTGCAAGAACCCTTTTATTGTTTTCTTTGTTTATCGTGCTTATCGATACGAATCCACTTTGGTTTGTATCAGTTGGTATCAGATCCAACCCTACCTTTCGAGGTTCCAACACTCGGAGTGGTGGCTTATGGAGTGGTGGCTTGATGGTTTATAAGTCTAGGTATCCCCTCATCCTTTGAGCTAGCTTTTTGAAGTGAGTTCTACACCTAGCTTATGGCTTGATGCGAACCTATTATGGGATGGGTTCGTATCAACTGTATCAGAGCCAATTGGTATCATAGCCAATTGGTTTCTAATGAAGACACCATGTGTGCTGGCTTTGTTTATGTTCCTCTTTTAAGTAATCTTCACAACTATTAGCAACTGCTCTGTCGAAATATGAATATATATCTTATATTTTTCAGGAATGAGTGATGAAATCATATGCTCAAATAAATGTTACAGTACTTAAGATTAATCGGAATAAATGTGAAATGTATTCATTTACTTGATGAGTTATTGATAAATGAAATTCTGTGTTATGAATTTCAATTACTCTTAGAAATGCTTCAAATTATGTTCCATTGAAAAGAATTAAATAAGGCGATAATCAAACTAATAATAAACTTACAAAACAATTAGCCTAGTGAAGTAATAAATCCACAAGGATATTTGAGTACTTTTAAAAGTCAAGGACTAAACTAGATCCCATGGTAAAGTTCCATAATGTTAATTATGGAATTAATTCGATATTCGAGTTTAACCTATTTGTTGCAAATTCTAGGGTATTCAAGGACTGTTGCAAAATCAGGTCAATTTATCAGACCTGTCAGTCTCCACCCTTTAAACTGATATTTGTGCTCTGATGTGCAACTTCATTAAGGGGTACTATTTTCCTTTTACCTACTTCACAGTTAACCTATGTAATGCTCATTGCTTTGATCAACGTGCTGTTATTGCTAGCCGGGTAAAGTATCTAAGTCAATTCATGGTTTGAAATTTCATTTGTATTTGCATTTTGAAAGTGATTTTCCATCGGAATCAGATCATGGACTGCAATAAACATGTCGCGGAAGATATTATTTGGATGTTCTATGCTGTAGACGCTCTTAGGTGTCGTAAATTTTCAATGAAATGGGCCAAGATGAAAACAAGGTGATATGTGGGTGGCAACTATCAGTGGCTTAAATATGAAGATCAGTGATCAGTAGGTTGTTACAGCCCGAGAGGAGTTGCTTAGAACTTAATGCAGCTGTCCAGGGTAAGAATTAATTTACTGCAGTTACTTGTATGACAACCTAAACAAAACTAAACACTATACATGATTGCATATGTGCTGCAACTCTGCAAGTAGAGAAGCATATAGTACAGCTAACATGTACAAATAACACATCTTAGCATCAAATATGAACATAGAAACTAGATATATTTAAAACGTAAGGCAATACCTGGAGAGTTAGAGCACTTGTGTGCTTGGTAACCAAGAAATTCGTCAGGTTGACTAAATATGCTAAAGCAGAATTGAAGAGTAGATACCAAATAATGTTGACGTCTTTTCTGGCAAGAGCTATAGTTATCCCAACCACATTATCTTCCATTAACAATGTTGCAGGAAGCAAGATCACAACAGCTACTGGTGCCATGTACAGCAAAAGATTCATGGAATTCAGCTTTTCCCTGTTATAAATATAAATTAACGCACTATGTTGTCAACCAAATGTTGGTAAGAGATTGAAAGCCAACATGTGATCTTATGATAAATCAGAATTTGATAATCAGCTCTAGTAAATCAGGCTCTAGGACATAGTGTTTGAGGTTTTGTGAATCAGATTACTGGATGTTTGAATGTTTGACAAAATATGATTGTTTAAGTACTCGTCTATAAAAAAAGAACAGAAAAGGACATTTCTGAGAGATATAATGTGAAACTAATTAAATAATCAGAAGCATAATATGTTTATCCAAACATCAAAAACCATTATTGTGACTTCACATCACAATAATCAGATAATCTGGTTCTAAATAGTAATTCCAGATACCCTTGAAAAAGAAGCCAATAGAGTGAGATTACCCTTCTGAGGATAGCAAAATCCCCTGAAGCACCGACTTTAACGCTCTTGCAGCTGTAGCACCGAGGCACATAATAAAACCAAATAAATGAAAACTTGGTTCACCCTGCAGCAAAAGAATATATGCCATTTTAGTATGCATGTGGCCACACAAAAAAAGGCTCACAAAAAGAAGAAGAATATACTGAAGAAAAATATTGACAAAAGCATGACCTTAAAGATAAAAACAAGCATATTTTAGTGTTTTACAATAATCATTTTATTATGTCATAAAGAGATTTAGTCCCCTTGCAACAAATATATTTAATGTGAAAATTAACTTATAGTTGGCTATTTATAGCAACTGTCCAATGATGTGTGTGCAATTAATATCGAATTCCAAAAAAATAAAAATAAAAATTCTTCTAGCAAAATTCAAACTAGCATTTTAGCTGATCATGCTTAGGAATTAAATTTATTCTTGATTAAAAGCACAACTAACCTCTAAAATCGGATTCCAATTTCACAAAATGATCGATAAATTTTGACTTTAGGAAGTCATTTGTAATATACCAAAATTAAAGATTGGCTGAAATCTGATATTGCAGCTTCTTACAACACCTTTACACAGCACAACTGTGTATGGATCACTTGATCACAAGAAGGTGATGATGCCTCATGAATCAAATTGTTAAGTTTTAGAAGGATATATCATTTTCATTATCTGCGTCATTCATTTTGCCATAAGCCATGAATCTCATTCTTAGGAGAATCATTAGGCTAAAGTTTTAGGAGGATATATCATTTGCCGTGCGTGAAAACCAGCCTAATTCATCTTTCAAAAAATACAGCATACCTACAACTGGGGTGTTTAGATGTGCATTCTGAAAGTCATTATTTATTTCATCATAATCATGTTCTAGGATTCAAGTAAACCCATGTCTACTTACAACTATTCAACTCTTCAGGGTCAAACAATCATACATATTGAAGTACATACTAGCTGCAACAAAACACTATCGAACGATATAATAAATAAAACCACTAATACACCATCATTATCAAAAGTGATTAACTACTTGATCTTCATTAGTCTAATTATCATCTCCTAAAATAATGTAGAAACATTTAAGCCCAAAATAATAATAAATGAAAGAAAATTGAGAAATTAATTTACCCCACTAGCAATGACAACGCCCGTAACAACAGGAACAAGAGTAACATAAACCAACCAAGCCTCTTTTCTCATAGTCATAAGATATGCAAACACCGCAGTAAAAAACGGGGTAGTAGCACCAATAGCCTGCGTAAATGAGACCGGCAAATACCTCAAGGAGACGTTACCACTAACAACAGAAGCACAAAACACCAAACTCAAAGCAGAGATCTTGAAAAACTGAATCCTAGACCTGACCGTTTGTAAAGGAACCATCTTGAACCAAACAATGGCAATGTAACTAAGTAAAGAACAAGCAGTCATATGACACATTGTAAGAAAGATAGGATACTTGAAACCATAATTGGATAACAAGTATTTGTTGAGTAACAAGACACCAATGTTGGATATGTACCATGATAATACTAAACCACTTGTAAACCACTGATTGGATGTTAATGATGATGATCCTTTCATCAAGATTTAAAATTGATAGTCAAAGATTGGGAATTGGAAAGTGGGTTCACATGGGTTTGAGTGAAATGTGGGAGATCTGGGCAGGGGTGTGTATGTGTTTGGTGAGGGGGGGTTTTACTTTTAGTATTAGAATGATGGATCTTGGATTTGGGGAATGAATGAATGTGATGGAGATGGATGGATTAAAAGTCAATTTTAGTTACAGAGGGCGGATTGGAGAAGAAGGTTTGGAGGTTGACGTGGTAACAACGGTAATAAAGAGGGAGGAGATATACAGGGGAAAAGATGCCCTCCATTGTAATTTTGTAACTTCATCCAACTTTTTTCTTTTTCTTTTTTTAATCGTTATATAACCCCAATATATATTAATACCCGTACGATGTACGGATTGACTGTATATATTGTTCGATTATATTTTTCATAAATAAAATAAAATTTGAACATAGCCTTGTAAATTCGATTATATCTTTTAGTTTATTAATTTTTATATATTATAAATAAAAATATGTCATAAATTATAAATTATCACTAAAATAGGATTGGTGATGTAAATCTGTATTTATGGTAACAATTAATAAATATGATTTATAATATAAGAGTATTAGGTATCTATATCTATATATTAATTAATTAAAAGTTTTAATTATTTATGGTATTTAAAAAATAGGATAAATGTAGATTTAAAAAGACACATGTCGCTTAAATAAAGCACCACGTGTCGATTAAAGAAAACCTCAATCCTGTTTTAGTTTATTGGTAGATATAAATTGATTGGGCTTTATGTATTTTTCGTTGATATAACTTTCATTAATTATTATATAATACACATAAAAAAAAATATTTACAGTCAAAGTTGAAAAATAAAGACTCAGCAAGTCAAACTAAAACATTTAAAATAAGACGGATGGAGTATATGAGATTATGTAAGAAGTGACTTAGGGCATTTATAAGATGCAATTAATGAATCAAATATCTTTTACGTAAAATGAAAAAGATATCAACATTTAAAAAAAAAAATGTAATATTTACTTTTCGAGAAAAATATATATTAGTTTTTCATAACGCATCCATGATATGCTCTAAACTCCGTGCAAACCCCTGAACAGTTCTAAACCTTTTGCTCAAAGTTGAGTCGTCCACCTCATGCTAATCCACACCTTAGTTTTTATGATTTGATTGTGAAATGAACTTAAGTTGTATTTTGATACAACTTAAGTTCTATTGTGATGCAACTTAAATTGACTAAGGTACATCACAGTCATACAACTTAAGTTGCTTAAGTTTATAATTGTGATGCAACTTAAGTTGTATTATGATAGAGTTTAAAAAAGATCATATTCTTCATTGTAATGGTTGTATTATAATACATGTATATATACATATTGTTACAATCAAATAAAAACAAATTAAAATACAAACTAGTAAGAACATATTTCAATCGTCCATATATTAGATCAAGGGCTATAAAATTTTGATGGGTGTTCTATTATCCATTAAAACAAATAAAAAAGGTATAATAAAAATGAAAAATAAGAACATGAAAAAAAAAAAAGAGTCCGTAAAAAAAAAATCGTTTTTTACTAATATACCCATGTTTGTATTTTAAGGCGGAAAGTATTTGAATGCCATCTTTTACACACACACACACATATATATATATATAACTAAGAGAGGATATAGTAGGACTTATGTGACAATCTTCTGCTTTTGTCAACTAAACTTTTGTCCAATATGACAATTTGTTGTTACCTTTTCTTTTCATGTCGTCACATCACCTCTCAAGTTTAAATTTAAAATTGTTCTAACTAATTCAAAAGTATTTAATGTAATCTCATTTATTTACGTCTTTCCAATTCCAATTCCAATTCAAAAAGTTTTGATTTAAGTCGTTCAAAGTTTTAAATTTCTAAAAAATCTACATGGAAGAGTTGATTGTTTTAATATGAATAAAATCCATTTGACAACTCATTTTAAAGTGGTGTGATGAACCACTTGAGTTAGCTCAAGTAGCCAACCACTATCAACAAAACCCAAACCCCATCATGTGATATCTTTTAAAGGATGCAGGTTCAATTCGGCTTGCAAACCTAAAAATATCTAGGTATTTGCTCAAGTGGTGTGATGGTCATAGTTTGATATTATTAATCATCACATTTGCTTAAAACAATTTCAAAATCATATCATATTATATTATATACTAAATTAATTTTCACTGGAGTGAATAGTACCCATAGGCCATACGAATTTTTTTTTGGGATTTGAACCTTTCTTTTTGGTTTTAAATCTTTTATTTTCTTTTTTCCTTTTGTTTTTGACCCCTTTTTTTGGTCACTTTATTTTTGGTCACAACAATTATATGCAAGTTAATGCTCACACTACGTCATCTGAGCCATCATCCCTTAATGATATATATATATATATATACTATTTTATAAAGCATTTACATAGTGTCTTAAATTTTGAATTTTTTTAAACATTACCATTTTTAACTTCTTATTTAATGTTTATGTTATATTATATATATATATATATATGAGGGTGGAGAGTATAAGGCTGCCATGTACCTAGCTTAGGTATAGAACCCTTTCACATCTTAGTTTTTAATCCATAAAATTCATGGGGTCCAGGTTATTTATTTATTATACAACAAATATTAAAAAATTGGTATGTGAGGGGGTTCTATACCTAGCTTGGGTACATGACAACCACACCTTCACTTTTCCTATATATATATATGAGGGAGGTGAATATAAGGTTGTTTCATACCTAAGCTTAGTTATGGAACCCTCATATTTTTGTTTTTTAATCATTAAAATTCATGGGGCCCATGTCATATGAATATATATATATATATGAGGGAGGTGAATATAAGGCTGTTCCATACCTAAGCTTAGGTATGGAACCCTCATATTTTTGATTTTTAATCATTAAAATTGGTTAAAAAAAATATATGGTACAAAAAACAAAATGTTAAAAAGAAGGAAAAAAAATGATAAAATACAAAATACCAAAAAAAAAGTTATAAGGAAAATAAAAATGTTATAAAAAAATAAATTGGTAAAAAAGCAAAAAATTACAAAATATATGTCTTTTTTAATAAGTTTAAAACTTTAGGGTCTAAAAAAAAAAGAAGCAAAAGGGGGCTGTAAAACAAAAAAAATAGAGGGAGAAAAAAAAGGGGTTGGGGGTGGGTTTTGAACCAGGGACATTACCAACCAAAAGGGCATGTAGACCACTCCATCCAAATCAGCATTAATATTTTGGTTTAATTGATATATATACTATTCCGGGGTTTTTTTGTCCGATTACTATTCACATTGAATTCTTTTAATATAGTATATAATATAATGTTAATTAATTAAATAAAGTTAGTTATTTAGTTATCCTAATTAGTTAAATCCTATTTGTTTTACGTTAAGATTAGTTTTACAATAACTAACCGCTATATATATTAGTATTAATGCCCATGCGATATACCGATTTAATATATAGATATTGAATGATTAATTTCCTTATATAAAATAACAAAGTTAATACATGTATATGTGTATATATATATATATATATATATATATATATTGTAAAATTTTGAATACATTAAGCAAAGTTAAGACCACTTAATACATACAACTCTGTGACTATGTATCTGAATTTCATTGCATAAAATAAACTAAAATTCTCAAATTTATATTTGTTAAATGTTAGGTCCAAGAGTGTCAATATACCAAAGTATAGTAACACAGATTAGTTGTAGAGGGGGTGAATACAACTTAAACAAATCTTCGCACAAATTTAAAACCCTTTTGTAAATTTTTTCTGAATAATAAGTAAACTAAACAGAACAACAAGATTTAACAAAAATATGTAAATGAAGCAATAGACATAAAGAAATCAAACAAAACACAAGGAATTAATTTTTCAAGTAATTCTTTTATTAGAAATTAGATTATTTCCCGCGTAATATGTAGGTTAAACATATTAAGTTTTTGTTATAACTTATAATATAGTTAATAGTTATAAATATGACTGTTGAGTCCTAATGCATTGAATAGATTTGGTGATGACAATCTGATAGGAAACACTTAGTAATCTTTTGGTTCTGTATCCGATCTGTAAGACTAGCCGATCTGAATCTGTATCAGATTGGCTTGTCTGATCTGTAACAGATCGCACTTCCAT
>JAOXNX010000035.1:235368-245419 GCA_028566075.1 Solidago caesia
GTTATCTTACTTAGCTAATTTATTAGCTAACACTTGTTCTTTGAAAAACGTTGTGCCCTCAGGTTAAGCAGGTGTGAACAAGATGACGCATATGTGAGGCTGGGTAGATACTTGAAGGTGATTAATTACCCACTAGCGGCCTCTCCCCTTTTAGATGTTATTTATGATTCCTAGTTATGGCTACTGATATGTCTTGTATATTACATGATAATACCATATGATATCGTGATTGACATTTATATTGATGACGGTTTATGGATTTCCTTGATTACTATTAGGATATGCTTTGGTAACACCATGTTTTATTAAATGACAATTTCGGTAGGAATTGTAAACTTTTTTATTAAATACATCCGCTATGTTTTTGGCGCCGTTAGGCAAAAAAATTTAAGTCCATATTTTTAAAAGATGGATGTTACATATTCTTATCTTTGTTGTTGTACATACATCACAAGAAATTCAATTGTGATATATATATATATACGTATATATATATATACATATATATATACATATATATATATGGAACGATATCTATAAATGTTTGTTTGGGATAGTTTGATTTGGTTAATTTTAGTTTCAATTTTGATTTTGTATTTTAATTTGAATTTCACTTTTAAAAGAATTTGATTTTGATGTCGTAATTAGATGATAATGATGATACGAAGATTTGGGGAATTTTTTTTTTATTTTTATTTTAACGCTTTTGGCTCTTGTGTTTAAGAAATGACCAATATACCTATCATGTGTAAGTCACGTGACTTCATATTTAACGTCCGTTAGTATTTTGGACCAAAGCGTTGACGGAGCAAACTTTTTTTTTTTGGACCAAAACAGTAATTTATGAAATCTAGGGATGAAAATCGTAATTTCATGTCCACAACAGGGACCAAAATTTTTTATGAAACCACCACCCGTTGCCGCCACCACCACACTGCCGCTACCACCGTCGTCGCTACCAACATCACCGCCGCATCGCGCGGGCATTCTTCTAGTACATTATAAAGCCCCCCACCCCACATTTTTTCCTTCAAAAAAGAACTTAATAACCAAAACTACCCCTCTCATCTATTACTACTTTATCATCCAATACCTTAAAATACCCACACTACCGTTATGTATTTAATTTATTACTTATACATTTAATCAAATTTCTCTTCTTATATAATTACATTATTTAATTACCATTTTAATTTATTATAGCTTATATTTTATAATTCATCGAAACATTATCTTCTATACTACAACACCTACAAAGCTGTGATAAATCACTATAAAAATCACTGAACAACAACCATCACATGATGGTCTAGTGGAAGTCAACCTACCTCTCCCATAAGGGATGCCGGTGCCCTCCCCTAGTGCATTAGTGATGGCCATCTGCCTCCATTTATGGGAAGTCCATGTAGGGAGGAGTCAAACAAAATAGTGGTACGACTACGAGGCTTATCTCTACCGAATCCATGTGGTGGTATCTCTTGGGAGCAATTATCGGTGCTCTTCGCCTTGCAGGGTGACAAAAAGTAGGTATCAATTCGATACATAGGATCAAGGGTTCCTACCACCATATCTTTTTTTTTAAATCACTGAACAACGTCCAAAATATATTTAATCCGGCTACATTATAAAGCATTTAGCCCTCCCCTTCTCAAAAAAGAACTTAAAGTACCTATTTTACCCCTCCATATATTACTATTCTATCATCCAATCCTTTAAAATACCCATATTACCCTTTCAATAACACCACCTAAAATATCTACAATACTCTCATCCCCTCACGCTGCCACCATCACCATCGACACTCACCTCCCACATCTCGCCCGCTGCCACCATTGTCCTGCCGCATTTACGCGGGTAACCTTCTGGTACAGTATTATAGATGTAGCTTAAAAGAGTTCAAAATCTTAAAAGAGGTTATTCATGTTCTTTCATGTCACTTAACGGACAATTAATAAACAGATACGTGACATATAATAAACAAATAGCCGAACTTTTTTTAGTTCATATTCGTTTGTTTGTCATCTACATGTTACTGACTCCATTGATGTAACATATTAATAAATTTGTACTATTTTCGGTCGTCACAATCTTCTATCTTTTTTAAACAATATCTCCCTCGTTCTAGATTCACAGAGAGGTTCACCATTGTCAAAAGCAATTAGTTGAGTATCGCTAAAGATGTATATAGAGACGTTCACAATTCATGTCAAAAAACCGATGTGGTATATATCTACAACTCTGCCAAAAATTCACAAGTGCATAGCACCAATGTCTCTACAAGCAAAACAAACAAGAACCTATTCAAATACCATATGAACGAAGCTTTTATGAAATTATGATATAAAAATAACACCTCCCCTTCATGGTATTCCGAATTAATGAAAGTGTGCTGTCATCTTCTGTATGTGGCATCGCTATATCTGCAACATGAAAGGTGAAAGTATATCAGTTACAAAAAGGCGACAATGGATGGATTGGGTCAAACAAGTTAGGTTGACCCAAAACACCTTTTGTCCAAAACTTAAGATCTTTTTATAAATACTTATTGCATCAAATATGATTACAAAAATCATATTATTTCAATAACAATCTTGCTTTTCGAATATAATGGTTTAGGATGTGTTATGCATTAAAAGAGCGTTTTGGGTGATTTTGACCCGTTTCTCTACAAGTCAAGTTTTTCTTTTTCCTGTTTGACCCGTTAGGGATAGAGTATGACCTCAACAGACCCATTCATAAACGGTTGGGTCGGATATGCATCTCGTTGGTTACATATAAAGAATAACTCAAATGGTCAATCAAAACAGTGTAAACTGACATAGTTTTTTGAGGATCGGACAACTGGTGGGTTTCACTATTGGCTTTATGCCACTACTAATGGTGGGTTTTAATTAATCTTATGTAACTACAGTGATATAACTGCAGATATCAGACTTGCTACTGAAAGAGAAATGTGGATTTCTACATCTCAAATCAAAACTGCAAGTATATGTCAAATGTATGCATGTGCAGGAAAAACACATACAAATTAACATATTTCTTACCAGTTCTACATATGGATCAACAGACATGCTGACATGAAATTATCCGCATCAGCTCTTTCTTTTCCTACAGATACAAATGTTAGCACAAAACACACAATGGTGAGCCAATGAGCTCTTGGTCTAGTGGTCCAAGGGGAAGGTGGGAGGCAGGAGGCTATGCCTCTCTAGAGGTCCCGGGTTCAAATTCGGGCATTGACGTTTAATTACTAACTTGGGGAACAACCAACTACTAACAACTAACATTTGCCGTTCAAACACACACACACACACACACACACACCCAATGGTGAGAAAGTAACATGCAGAAGCCTATACATCTTGAGAAATTTTCGGCCCATTTCAGTGGTTCTCTTTCTAGATATGCTGCGTGACTAAAAGAAGGACAAACACACGAGCTAACAAATGAGAAAGTAAATACCTTTCTACAGCTTCATTCGCTTGCAAAACTGCAAGTTGGGCAAGTCGATATACTGCATTGAAGTTCCTTTGAGCAATTGCCTCTTTATCAAATATAGCATCAGATAAGACAACTGATGATGCTCCATGAGCAATGTACTCTCCCAGTGAGTCTGTATACAGGGTTTGCATTAACCAACTACATATATCCACATACTTTGAGTTTCAGAATCTTTTTTTTAATGAAAACTTATGTTCTGCTTAATTTCTAGTACAAACTATCAGTAAAGCTAATAGGAAGTTGGATCATAGATCACCAGATATTGCAAGATGGGAGGGTTGAGCAATGGGTCAATATCAGTTCGGGTCAATACCTCAATAAGCAATAGTAACGTAAAAGTTTTAAGTTTTTTTTATTTTACACGTTTGAGAGAAAGCATAACCCTCCATCCAAATCAACCAATTTATAAGCAAATGGGTCAAAATTTCCATATAGAAAGATAACCTACCAATTGTTATTCCTTGAGATGCAACTATAGGAATATGCGGAAAAGGCTTCTTCATAGTTGCTATGTACTGAACACCACCAATTGCTGAAACAGGATATACCTATCACACCCATACACTAAATCTTAAAATAGCTCTGAAGTACGAAAAAACATTTAGAGCCATTTAAGTGATGATAATCGAGTATAAAATGGAATCATACACAGTCTAAAATCAGTTGCGCAAGTGTATTGTCTAAGAGCTATGGAATTGCAAGTGTGCAACTAACCTTCACAATTTTGGCACCAGCATTATATGATGACAGAACCTGGGAAATTAGGAAGTACTAACATTAGTTGAAATCAAACTTAAGAGTATAAATGAGAAGAAAGAGAACTAATAAGTTAAACTATAGTTCGAAAGAATTTATGTGTTTTTGATAATATTATTGGATAGACATGAACAAGATCAGGCTAAGCTAAACGTCGACTCTTGTAACACTAAGAAAATGCAGTTAGATGACTTTGCCTTTTGCCTTGATTCATGGCTTCAAGCAACCAAAACAATATCAGTTTGCCGATGCTTTAGTACTATTCACAATAAGACAATAAATATTGTTGGTCACTTACTTCTGATGGGGTCATCACACCAGGTATATATAGCAACTCATCACTTGCTTGATCCAAAATACCCTGCAAACAACTTACTTTTTAAAACAAAAAGATCCTTATAAAGACTAAACAAAACTGTGCCGATTATTGAAAAAAAGTATCAACTCCCAGTCCGTAGAAAATACATGTGACTTGGTCACAGCGCCGACCATGAACAATTACATTTGTGATTGTGTTTGTACTTACATTTATATTTATATTGTAGGATTATGCCAAATAAAAAGAGTTATCTGGAGGATATGAAGTCTTTCTCAGGTTCTGTATTCAATAAAAATGACTATATAACTGTTTGTCTTACCTTTACAATTGCAGGACTCATGATGAATTTTGCTCCAGCATTTTTGGCATTTTCGGCATCCTCAGTATTCAAAACAGTGCCAACCTGGAACATTCAAGAGCATCAAGATAGAACAAGAATTCATCATATATATCTAACACTCATTAATGATCAAACACGAATTACTTTCGAGTACTGTCACTAAAACAGGTAAACGGAGAGGAATAGGCTAATAATTACAAAACACTTTCCAATTTTTAAATGATTACGAAACACTTACTCCAAGAGTCATGGTCGGATAATCCTGCACCAATTGATTTAAAACCTACCCAATATAAAATGGAAATATATATCAGCTCTCAAAACCATTATTCAATAAAGCCTACTGTATAACAGTGTTTTTAATTAAAAAGGAGTTTAAGTTAAACAACCTGAAACACACCTGGGGTAGAAACCACAATTTCAAGCTGCAAAACAAACAAACATTGTTTGTATGTCAAAAAAAGAAAACATTGAATATAACAGCCTTGTATTAGTAGATGTATTATTATTATTTATTCAAACAAACTCAAATTGTTAATATTAAAAATGGGAAGCCGAGATACTATCTGGGCTTCCACTCCTTTAGCTATAACAAAACTTATCCTATTAAAGATGTGAACAGCAACTCGTGCCCCAATATATGGAAAACTTTCGTATCCGCTTCAGCAAGGTAACAACATCCTTTTCTAATTCCCCCAAAGAAGAGAAGGAAAAGGGGAGAAAACCATATCCAATAGCCGCACCCTTAGCCTCATACTTGACAAGTTTACGTTGTGCCGCATCAATTACCGCACGACCAGGCACAAAATCAACCATCCCAGTTTGTGTTGAAGGCGATGAAAACCGGACAAGTTTGTTATAAATTTTTGGTATTGTGTGTGCATGTGGTGACAATGTGACATCCATATATATAGATTGAAAAAAAAATGAAAACAGGTGCCACGTAAGTGGGACGTTAAGAGGTTGGATACATACAATAATAATTAAATGGATGCCCGCACGATGCGACGACGATGGTGGTAGTGACGGTGTGGTGGTGGTGATGACTGGTGGTGGCGGCGGCGACGAGTAGTGTATGCTATTGATGTAAAGGTTATTGATGTAAAAGGGGTAGTGTAGTTATTTTAAAAGTTAAAGGGTACACGTTATAAATTAATTTCACTAAGGGTATTATAGGTATATAAAGTGGAGATTTTAAAATAATGAATAAAGGAGACGTGGAGAATAGGTAGTTTAAATCATAATTTGAGAAAAGAAGGGGAGGGGGGGATTTCCTTTATAACATAGTATATAAGTATCGATATTTTTTCAGTAGCAGCATTTAAGGTAGGTAGGTTACATAACTGGATCTCCTTATATAAATATAGAAAGTAGTATCTATCCATATAACTAAACAAGGATATGGATGATCTTATGTGGCATCTTCATTTAGTTTACACATAGAATTTTTGCTTATTTGTCATTTTTTAGATAAATAATCTTCATTTAAGTGCCATGTGTAGCTACATCTTATCTCATTTAATCTTACATGACATCTTATCTGGCAAAAATGCTCTTATGTAAACTATTCAAATTCAAATTTAAATTGTATCTCTCTATATAATTAAATACATCTAATCCGTTTGTTTAGGCATTTTTTAATTTGAAACATTTTATTTTTATCACACTATTATTGGAATATGTTAATTTAGGTTATATATTTTGAATAATTTTTTTTTTGTTGGTTTAATTTGAAGATTTCTATATTTTAAATAATTAATTATTTGGTTGGGTCTTTTAGTCAGTAACATTCTTTAACACGTAATTACATTCTAACATACTTTTTCATAATTTAATTTTATAATTTATTAACTCTGTTCAATCTTTTTTAGTTATTTGCGTGATGTTTTTCTTCATGTCCTATTAGGACAATAATATTTTTCTCATTATACTATTAAGATTGATATTTAAAACTTATTTTATTCTGCATTAGTTACAATCAATTACAGTTAGTTGAATGATTCATTGATTTGTTTATATGTATTTATTTGATTATGTGTATTTTGATATTACAGATCATGGATAAGCCGATACTTGAGATCAAGATATAACAGAAGAACAAATTAAGAATGGATAATTGTTATCTTAGTTGGAATATATAGTTAATTGTCATATTGAATTTTTGATTATTTGTCATTTCATCACATTATTTATAAGTTTGTATTAGGCAACTACAAATATTTTATTTTCACACGTTATACGAAAATCAATTTTATTTTTTCCCCATGAATATATCAATTTTATTTATATTCATTTATAGTTTATAATCAAATACGTTACATCATTTATTTAGTATCGTAAATTTTATCATTTTCCTCCATTGTCATTCGACAATTTTTTTTATTGAGTTTGTATTTTTTTTTATATTATGGTTAATTCAATTAACGTTGTAACTCTTGTGAAATGAAATATTGTATTGAGAATTTTCATATATCTTATTTAAGAGTTAAGAGTACAAAAGATTTGATAGCTTTGATATTGGACAACAAGTAAGATTGTTACCAATTCTACATGTAGTGTAACTTTCTATGAAGTATTAGTAAATCTGTAATTTCTATATTTACTTTAATGATTGTATTAAATATATATTTTTGTTTAATTTTGTTTTTTTTAAATGAACTTACGACATTAAAATCGTTTGTCATTCTTTGATGAGTTATTATTATATTGATGTTGTATAGAGTGTTTATATGAAAATATATTCTCAATTATTATATCTCATTTTTTAGCTAATAATGATCATAATTATATTTTGCAACCGTACAACGTACGGGTTTAATCTAGTTAATTATAAATACATATCTTTATATTTTATAAAAATTTGACTTCATTAAATGCATCATAACTAATACACCAGGGGCACTAGTTAGTAAACCCTTGTTCATTTAACTGATTACATTATTAAAAATCGACTAAAAATGGAATATCATAAAATTCATCCGTTAGTGTTTAGTTAAATGTTAACGTTGCTTGACACGTCATTAGATGTTTCACATGGATCACTGAGTTGAATCCATAAACCCAAACTCAATCCGGGAACTCTTCTCCATGTCTTCGAACTGTTTCTCCTACATACGTAAATGTTTTTTTATTACCTTTTTATTATTTTTGGATGACGCTGGGTAAACTATACGGGACACACGTGCGAGCTACTAAGTCGTTGATGAGTTTTCGAATCCAATTCAAGAGTCCACATGAAAATTTTAATGTCGTGTCAAGCCATATTGAGATTTTACGGGCAATTAACAGATGACTAGTGGATGAAACTAGCGATATTCCTTTTGTGATTAATTTTTAATAATGTATTTTTTTAAATAAACGAAGTCTAAAAGGTTTCTTTGTTTAGAAATTGGAGGAATGGAGGTGTTGTGCCAAATTCTGAAAATTGGAGGTGTTGAACTAATCCATGGAGACACATCTTTCCTAAACTTATGCCAACAAATTCTCAAATTCTCACTATTACATCAGCGCCACATCATTTCTTCCTCCCATAGTTTACCCAGAATTTACCCCTACCAACAATACCACCATTCTATCCAAATTTTTAACTTCTTATTTCCACATCATCACCACATAATTTCCATTTTTATTTAAACACAAAATAAAATAAAAATAAAAATAACATTACATTAATTTAAATAAAAAACTACATTTTCTAAAAATAAAAAACTACATTTTTTAAAAATAAAAAACTACATTTCTTAAAAATAAAAAATTACAATTACTAAAAAAGAAAACATTACGTTATTCCTAAAAAGTACTACTCGTCGTCGTCGTCGTTGTCTCTGCCGGTGTAAAACAAATGCCCATACTTGTCCATTAAAGTTTTACGATACACGAGAAGGGCTTTAATTTCTTTTTTTGGTAAATTACCGAGAACCGGGTTTTGAAGAAATTTGAATGCTTCCATAATTCGCTTTTGCTCCCGATCTTCGTCAAGTTTCTTCCGATCTTCGTCAAATTTTGCCATCACTTGTTCTTGCATCCGGACCATTCTGTCGAGTTTTTCTTACGTTTCGTCGTTCCGGCCGGAAGTCGCATCCGATGAACTTGTAGTCCTTAGGCTAACAGTGCGACCCGGAGGTCTCCTAATGGGGTCATCATGGAATAACTGCTCCATAACCGGTGTCGAGGTCGGTATTGGGGGCGGATCGTCGTCGTTCAAATCTATCATTGGAGCCCACCGTCTTGCCATGACACCGTGGTCATCCCAAAACTTCGGATAACCTTTGAGCAAGTGATATCAGTGCTCATAACGAAACGGTCTTCCGACTTCTCTTTTGTAGTGGGCGTAGGTGGCGTCGAAAACAACTTTTTTATCGGACCTGCTTGCTCGCCTATGTTCGGTATACTTTTTAACATGCCCGCCGAACAACTTTGTCGCGTGTCGTATCTTTGTCCATTTTCCTTGTAGTTGACTTTTGGTACGGGTTCCATCATAAGTTTCATTGTTGAACAAACGAACTATGTTACTCCAAAACGCTGTGTCGGTTTGATTGTTTCCGACAACGGGGTCTTCGGAAGTCGAGACCCAGCTTCTCGCCCACAATAATGCTTCATTGTCCGTCCACAACCTTTTGACACAAACTTTCTTTTTTCTACCCGTGTCGGCCGCTTGCTTTTTTCCTTTCGTGCGAACCGACAACGTTTCTTCGGGCTCATTATCGGCATCATCATTGGCATCGGCAATCCCCTCGACATCATTCTCGTCTTCATAGATGTAACAACCGTGACCAGAACGTTCTGACCAACCGCGTCAAGCGTGTCCATATATGAGAACCGAGATTGAGTCTTAGCGAGTTCATAATAATTCGAGTTGAGAATAGTTAGTATTGGAATTAAATGATGAGATGCGAGTTCGAAAAAGAATAACTAGTTGCTTATAGAAATGCCAAGTTAAAAAGGAGAAGCCGTTTTAAAATAAAATATACACATTTTACGAACGCCAATAAAGTCAAGTTTATAGTTGTTGCCAAAGCAAATAAAAGTGTAAAGCTTTGATGTCGACTAAATGTTTTGATGAGTTTCGGGTCAAAAGATTTTAGTAAAACGAATGATTTTCCGGGATGAACTGTAAAGTTTTGCGAGAGCTTCTG
>JAOXNX010000035.1:252250-263547 GCA_028566075.1 Solidago caesia
TTACATTTGCATTTTAATTTTTTCGTATAAAAACGTTGTTTTTCTATTCTTTTTTTATATTATTTTAATGTTGATTTCTGTTAAAAAAAAAAAAAAAAACCTTATCAGATAAGATAAGATGACATTATTCATGTTTTTTTAAAGATAATATAAGACTACCTGTTGTTACCACCATTGATATTCAAAAAAACAATTCAATTATTTGGGGTATGGGTTTCTCATAGTTTTTAGTGTGACAGTTTAATGAAAAACGGTCTTTATAAGAATTTTAAACAATAGCTTGAGTTTTAAAATAGTCTTTATAAAATTTTTAAAAAATACCTTGAGTTTTTAATTTGGTAGCATAAGAAGTTGTTTGCAAATATGCATGTTTCAAAATATAACTTATTTTTATTACAATAATTTTTTTTTCTGAACCGTGCATCGCACGGGTTTAATCTAGTTTATTTATAGTTGAAGAATTAAATAATCTAACTATTATTTACTTATTGTAATAATCTGATTAGGATTCTTGGTTCGAAAGTTTAATATTGATTTGGAATGCACGAATTTTGGTCACGCTATTGATAAGAACCTCCTTGTATCAACTTAATTAACGTTTTGATTCAGGAAATAAAAGTTAGACTTTGTTCGTGACAATAACTATGTTCTTGCGAATAGTCAAAGGTATATGAAATTACAATGCACAACCTCTACCCTTACATTTTAAAGATTTTCAAGCAGGTCCCGATTGCACAAATAGGGCTCCTTTTAGCATTCATCAAAAGTACATGACGGCGTTACAACAATTGGCATACAGTGTCCCGGTGATGAGACATATGAATACTTGCAAATGGCCGAAACAACGGCCCTTGAATCATTGTATAATTTTTGTAGCTACATATACGACCTTTTTAACAACGTATACTTGAGGAAACCCACTGTCAAAAACATCGAAAGATAATACGAGAAACATCATCAGGTTCATGGGCAACCGGGAATGCTTGGAAGCATTGATTGTATGCATTGGCATAAAATAATTGTCGAACGACATGGAGAGGTCAATTTAAAAGGTGATCACGGACATCCAACAATTATGCTTGAAGCTGTTGCGTCATATGATCTTTAGATTTGGCATGTTTTCTTTGGTGTAGGAGAGGCGAACAACGATGTCAATGTCCTTCAACAATGTATGTTGGTAGACGACCTACTGATGGGTGCCGCACCACTAAATGCATTTTGGGTCAACGATATCGAATATTCGCACAACTACTATCTAGCCGACGGAATTATTCGGAGTGATCCATTTTTGTCAAAAGTCTTTCGGCACCACCCGGCGAAAAAACAAGCACTTCAAAAAGGTCAATGAAAGTGCAAAAAATGATGTTGAACGAGCTTTTGGTGTGCTTCGAGATAAAATGGACCTTGATTAAGAACCCAATAAGAACTTGGACCATAAACAAACTTTCACAAATCATGTATGCTTGCATCATAATGCATAATATGTGTGTCAAAGAAAATGGGTACTAAATAAGTACCGTTAACCCATATTATGACCATCTAACCAACCTTCAAGGTCGAACCTTTGAGGAAATCAGTTTAACAGCATATTCATAATACCAAACTAGTACGATAAAGAGATACATATTACGACCTTCGACTAGATCTTACACAACACGTTTGGGAACAACGTAATAATAATTAGAGTTGTGTTTGTTTTTTTATCTATGTTTTTAGTTTTTATTAATGTATTTATGTTTAATTAACGAAATGTTTTTTTTATTGAATATAATGTTTTTTTTATTTTAATATTAATAATGACATAGCGGTGGTAAACTGGGTTTTAGTATGTACCACTGAAGGTAAAAGTGAGATAGTGTGCCGCTGTCTGTTGACGTGACACAGACGGTCCAAAAAATCCATTGCATAGCACATTAGATGGTCTTAGAGCTTGTTTGTTTAACGTAATGGGTTTAATAAATAAATAAATAAATACTTAATTCATATAAGTAATGTTTGTTTTTTATTTAGTAAATAAAAAACCTATTGTATTTACTTAATCAATATAGATGGTATTTATCCATTCAGCCACTTTATCCGGCATTATTTAAAGAGACAAGTGGGCCCTTATTAGTATATATTCCCGACCCCACCCGATCTGACCCGACCCAGAACGTTTGGGAGCGGGTCTGGTTGTAAAGAAAGAAACCCACCCGCTGAAGTGGCGGTGGTAGGAAACGTAGAAAACATGTAAACAACAATTAAAAGTCTTCTTTCTGTCTTTGTTTTTCATTCTTTTCTTTTGTTGTGATTCTGGGAGAGAAACACAGAAAAATAGATAGATTGTGAGGGAAAAAGAGAGAAGAGATTTCTATCAAATTTTCTCTTCTTCTTCTTCTGTTTAATCTTTTCCTTATTCCCTCCAATTCTATAACATTCCCATATCTATCTAAATTAAAATCATACCTTTTTTGTTGGAAATCTGATTTGGGGTTTCCTTCATTGATTCTCCTGCTTCTCTCCCAGGTATCCCATTCTAATTGTTAATTTATTTTTGATTAGTTATTCTTTTAACTTAGTAGTAGCTCTCTTAATATGAATCTTTCATTGCTTTGGATATATTTTTTTTTTAATTAAAAGTTTATTACTTTGTGAATCTTTATGACATTTGGGTTATGGGTTTTGTTGTTTGGCTCCTAAAGTTGAAAGTTTATCAACTTTTTCTTTTAATGAATGAATGTGTTCTACATGAGTTGTTAGAATATGAATTTATGGGGCCCTTTGCAACTTTAGGTTGTGAGTATGAATTTTGAGACCCTTTGTAATCTTTTTGAGTGGGTTATTAGTAACTTTCCCTTTATGGGTTTAGTCCCATTCGAGGATTCTTAGCTTTTAGATTTTGGAATTTGATTGACTTTTTAGGGGATGTTTGAATTTGTGTTTGGGATTGCGTTTTCGAAACAGATTATGTGTTTTCAAAAACCAATTCCTTCTTGCGTTTTCAAAACAGCGGAAAACGCAGATAATTACTTTTCTGCCAAACACATTTATTATTTACATTATGCAACCTCAATAATCAAATAATCTTTTCAAAATGCAACCCAAACACCATCTAAGAACCAGATAAACAGTTGAATAAAAACAGGATATAGAAAATAGTGTTTGGATGTGCTTCTGCTGTTTGAAGTTGTAACGATCAGATAATCAGATGTTCGAGTATATGGTGAAATCTGGTAGCTAAGAAGTTTTAATTGATTACATGACCGAATAGACACTCTGCATCTAAAAAAAGTAGACAATTTGTGAAGTTGAAAAAGAAGATTATAAAAATAAGGTTATAATAAGGGGTACATAAGTGATTTTATGTTACCCGAACATATTCAGTTTAGTTGCAGCTGGTCTGGACCTAAATATCCGAAACAGAAAGAATCAGATCCCCAGAAGCAGAATTTGTTTATCCAAAACTTAACGATGATCAGACTATCAGTTCCAAATAGCCAAACACCCTATGAGTTTCTCTTTAGGCCTGACGAGATATTATCAAGTAATAAAGTGTGTTGACGTCTCATCCCATCTTAACTTTATGAATTTTATTAACATTCATAAGTCCTTGTTTTGGGACTACTCTTTTTTTTTCCATACTTTTAGTTGATTTGAGGGTGAGGTTTTTACTTTGTGCTTTACGTGTTATAGTGGAACTTCAAATGTAATTACATGATAATATTTGAACAGGTTTCAGAAAAATAAAATAAAAAATAAAAGAATTCGACTACTAATGACATCTCGAACAATGAGGAGAAGACTCCATCATGGGGATGTCGATGGTAAAAAGCGCGAGCATTTAGTAGCTGCAGATTTGGATGACCTAAATGAACCTTTACTTGGTAATAATGATGAGTACAGGGCTAAGCAGTTAGAGGTACTTCCATCTTCCTAATTTCCCTTCTATCAAAACATACTTATTATATGAGGTCACTGCATTTATTGCCGGTATCTTTGCATCTCAGGTACAAAGGCTTGAAGATATTCTGTACGATGAAAAAAGAAAAGAAAGCCTCCACTGGACATTTCTATTCTCTCACATAATTTCAGAATGGGCACAATGGTTAGGTATGATATTTAATAAGTTTAATTTTCATGGTCACTGCAATTTCTTACAAGCTAGAACACGTTTGACTTCTTATAAAAAAATTATTCGAATATCTATGAACCTTAACTAGTTAACTTTCAAGTAATACTTTATAATGAAAACCAAAATACACATCTTGGCTGTCTTGTCTTTGCTATGTGCAGTGTTGCTGACCAAATTCAGCTTTCTTTTTTCCAGCAAAACTTATACTTGGATCCGGATCATTTATTGCACGGATTTTGATGTCGCCTTCAACAACTGGAAATTTTCTTCCGCCCCCACTTACTCCATTACAGGTATAAATATAATCATTGGCGTTGAAATATGTTGACTTTCATATATTATTTCGTACACATTTCTGAAGAAATATATTATATCGTCAAACATAATGAGCCCTGAATTTGTATCTATTCCTAATAAGTACTTTATGCTGTCCAAAATAACAAACATAGTTCAGTTATTACTTTCACTTTTAATAAAGTACACATTTTCATTAAATAGGAAGCAAAGCTCGGAACTCTGCAGAAAAGATTGGAGGTCCCTTTTGATGGTTCATGTTTGGAGCATCAAGTAAGCATTCATTACTTGTTACATCCCATTTTTTTCTATATGTGTCTTCTCACTTATTTTTACAATTTAAAGAAGTAGCATATAATATAAGTTGTGTGGCAGGATGCACTTAGGGAATTATGGAGGTCAGCTTATCCAAATAGGGAACTCCCGGGGCTTAAATCAGAACTTTGGAAGGAGATGGGTTGGCAAGGAAATGATCCTTCTACAGACTTCAGGTAATCTTATTTGTTAATCATGTACAGATTAAATTGTATGCAAATTGGTATTCTTTTAAAACATTGAATGTTATATCTGCAGGGGTGGAGGATTCATCTCTCTTCAAAATCTTATCTTCTTTGCGCATACGTATCCGGTTCGTTTCTTGATTTCGCAGATTAATTGAGTTTTGATTTTGACTTTTAAAAATCTGGGATTTCCTTTTGATTTTAAGTTAAAGGTTTCATTTTGGTGTTCATGATATTTTAAAATTTTGATCTTTTCAAAGAAACTGGAACTTAAAGATGGAATCCATAATTATGGTATAAACAAATGGACAGGCTTTGGAATTTACTCTTTTTTTTTATGAACAGGAAGCTTTTCATAACCTTCTAAACAAAAAAGATGGAAGTAGAGCTGAATGGGAGTATCCTTTTGCTGTAGCTGGTATCAATATTTCTTTCATGTTGGTGCAAATGTTGGATATTCAGTCAGGTATAGATCTAATTCCCGCTACCTAAATTGTTATGTTCATTGTACGTTGGATAAAGTATAGTAACTTCTATTTTGGATTATTTTCATATAAGACCTAAATTTTTTTTAAAATTGAATCGAGAAACTAGAAACCTCTCCATTAGTAGTTTTACCAAATTGCGCTTGTTAAATATTGATGTGTGTGGTGTATCATAAATAATGGCTAAATATAACTAGTTGAGGACCAAACGACCGATTCCTCATTCAGAAACTAAAAGAACGGTTCTTTTAAAGACACAAAATTGCAGTGGCTAAATAGTCAAAGGACAATTTTGTGCAATATATAGATGATGGGTAGTAGTTGGTACATTTTGGCAGTCACTTATCAGCATGTATCCCTTAAGTGTTAAGAACTATGATTTGACAAAAACACACATATATAATGCTTCTAATGTATTTGCAGGGTTGCCAACATCTTTATCAGGGGTGCGCTTTCTACAATTTCTGAGTAATGATGAATCGGCTTTTGATGAGCTCTTCTGTGTTGCCTTTAAACTCATGGATGTTCATTGGCTTGCAAGGCGTGCTTCATATATGGAATTCAATGTGAGTAGAATTGATTATTTCAACCCATATACTTGTGAATGTGTTGATTTCGGTTATGTTATTTATCACTAACAGATCTAATAGTTTGAACCAAGATATTTAGCTAGAATGGAACCGGGTCAAACAGTTCAAAAGTTGCAAAGTGTAATTTTGGTGTGTACCACCTCTTAAATGACTTTATTCAATAATCTATTATGTTGTAACTGTAATGGAATAGTTTCACTGATGATATTTAAAGTTCTAGTTATATGTAAGAATTTTCGATAAGTTTTTGCTAGTCAACCCGATCCTGTAATAAATTACCCATTTTGCCACCTGTGTTTATGAGCTACTGCTTAAGTTTGGAATCTCTTTCTATAAAGCAGGGAAACTAAAAGTTGCATTTAAATTTCAATTTCGTGTAGGAGGTTATGAAGTCCACAAGGGTGCAACTGGAGCGGGAACTTGCAATTGAAGATGTCACATGTGTGAAAGATTTACCAGCATACAATCTTTTGAGATGATGAAAAAAACACTTTGAGCTAAGATTTCCTTAAAGGTTAGCCTGTTGTAAATTGATTTTCACATGTAATATCATGTAAGAGGCTTCCAATGATGATGCCAAAGTTCATATTGAAAGAGAGAAAAACAAGTAAAGGTCAGTCTTCTAAATCTTGTACAAACATAAATGTGATTGAATTGAATGTGTGAATTTCTTATACGCGTTTTGTAGTGAGGTTGTTGATAAGGGTGACAATTCTAGTGACGACCTTGAAAAAAAATCATTTGTTACATAACCCACCTTGGTTCACCCATTCCGTCATATCTACTGCAGGCACTTATGCTACCAAACTATGTTGCTAAGAGTGGCGGTATTTTTGTTTAATTAGTCACTTTTCTGCATGTGATGAAGTTAGGCTGTTAGCTAAGAGAAAAGAAGTTAGTTATCTTATTGTCAGCAAATTCTTCAAATCATACATGAAAGTTATGCGAGTTTTTTTTAAAAATTCAAACAACATAAATATTGTATTGTTGTATGTATTCTCCATTGAATTTTTTTAAAAATTCAATTTTGGGAATTTCGAATTGTAAGAAGAAAGCGAATTTCCCCGTCAAAACGAGATTTTTCAATGGTGAAAAGTCTTGCTAATTGAGAACTTACACAGAAATTTTTTTTAAAGAAACCGAGTCCAAAATGAGGCGTACAAAAATTGAGGTCGTATCTGAAAAATGAGGCGTTTTACAAAGTACTGCACGTCAGTTTGTATGCTCGATTCACAAATCATATGAGTATATGACTGAAACCAAGTTCATCTAGACATCTAGTCCTACCATCAGCACGCACAAGGATATAAAATTTTTATTCTGGGTACATGAATGCTTAATTCTACCAGACCCAATACAACAAAATTTAAAGACCCTTTTTAGATTTAGAACTGGAATAGCATATCTGCTTCATATCCCAAAGCTTCAAGATGACCAGCCATGGCCTTGTTCATTGGCGGAGGACCACACCGTAGGATCTGCAGGTGATTTCTTATTTACTTTTCAGCTTTTGTCTTGAAACATGGAGAGATGATGATTTTGAACGATTTACTTATGTAGGATATGAGTTATCTCTAATAGGTCAATCGGGTATTATAAAAGATTAAATCAGCTAAAAAGGAAATGGGTCAAATGGGTTGACCTATAAATCATTGTATATCAAAAATAGATTATACTTGAGATGATGAAGTTTCAGTAACCATACTTGACGCACCAATTGTTTATAACTTTTAAAAGCTCTGGTCAAAAAACTTTCAAGTCAACTCAACTAATCCCGGCCCATTTCAACCCATAAAAAGATATACTGGATTTGAAGCACTACCAACCTCCCATTTGCCACCTCAGAAACATGTTTGAATAAAACCAAGAAAGCAAACCTTTATATCAGACGCAGGTGCAGGGAGATGTGCTTGGATCATTTCTTTCGTTACAAAGCCAACGCCACCAGTCCATCCCTCAGGTGGCTTCAAAAAGAACAAGTCAGTCCGCCACAAATAAATATAGAATTGAATCATTGATAATATTTACTTTTTAAATCCAAGATGGAAGAACCCTCATTTAACTTGTATGTGCAAAATGGGCTCTTTTCTAGTAAAACAGAATACTTTTTAAACAAAGAATTGATAATATTTACAGTCTACAAGCTATCAGAGTTGAACTTTCTGGAGTTGTTCTGAAACTATTCATCCAGTTTGAATTTAGAACTAATAGATTTGAATCGCTAAATTCTAACGTGGATCATTTTGGAATGCACATTCAGCAAGTTAATATGATATGAATTATTATAATTTGATTTGCTATAGTAAACAAACAGATCAAACCCATGCTCTATGAATACCTGATTCAATACATAGTAGACTTGGAACCGGCTGGAGTATTTAGAAGTAAGTCTCTCCAATTCTTCCTGTAAATCATCCAGTAAGTTAATTACATGTAATTGTATACTGAAATCAAGAGCATATACGTTGATCTTAATATGTATATACTTGGTGGTTCACATACTTAGTATTCACATATAAATAAGATGCAAAGATCTAGAGTAGTATACATGTATTTGCACACACACGGCATGATTTTTCCACCTAAGTTAGATCTTTGTCAACACATCAGTAGTCTAGTTGAAGTGGGTTAAATATTCGCAACATCAAAAACATAATTACTTGCCTTGAGAAGAATGTCCTCGGATGCGACATTAGCATATATGAGATTCAACTTGGTCTTGTCTGATTCGTTTTCTAGAATAGCTCTGGCTACCTAAGATTGAGAATCACAGAAATTAAATTCATTTTACACCTTATATAATATAACATACTTATTTTAATAGATGGATCTTGAGAGTTTACAAGACTCAAATTAAATAAACACCTGAAACATTGGAGTGATACCAGATCCCCCAGCAATCATTCCAAATGCTCTCACATCTCCAGGTTGGTACTTGAACCGCCCCTGGAATTAACAACTCATAATGGTAAATTAAACTTTTGAAATTAGCAGTGAGTGCATAACACTGATGAAACAAACAACTACGGGGGAGATGCAACGTAGCTTAACTGTTCAAACACAAACTGATTTCAAGAGATATATAAGTTCGTTATAGAATCTAATCGACTTTTGTTCACTAAATGACCTAAAAAAGTTACTGATATGTTTTGGAAAATTATTTTTTTTTCCACTAATACTTGTTATCTAACTTGTGTACCCTTTAACCTTTTAAGCATGATTGTCGCAAAAAGAAATCTAATACAATGTTAAAAAAAATAAGTAAGAAGTGCTACAATTAAAAGAAAAAGTGGTGTTAAAAATGCCATAGTTAAAATCAATATGACTTTGCTAACTTTGTGTATATGAACGGGCGCTTGTCAGCAAATACAGAGTGGTAACTAAAGTTTTTCCAGTGGATGGGTCTTCTTTATCATTTATCTTACAAAGGGAATCTTAAAGTAATTTCTATGAAAATGGGTCAATGTGGGCAAAGCAAAACATTTGGCTAAACATGGAACAGGTCATACAATTTAAAATTGCCCAATATATTCAACTGTTCACAACCTCGATAACATGGACTGACCAGAGAGACAAAGATAGAAGAAAACAGGTAAAAGTGAGAAAAATAAAAAACAATCAAACATGTGTAGCCAGATTGCTCTACAAACAGACAAGCGTTTTTATGCAATAAAAGTGGTTATCATGTTAAACCTGAAGCGCATAATAAACATCGATCATAATTTAATAGAAAAGAAAGAATAGAAGTATATCGCAAAAGTATGAAACATTGACCCTTGCCAAAAAATTTATGTATGATTAGTAAGTATCAGAGAATTCATGTACCTTAGGTCCCTTTACAGCCATATAGTCACCCTCCTTCAATTCACGAAAGTGATGGGACATACGACCTTGTGGATACATCTACATGTAAACAACACACTTTGATGATATATATCAAGATTAAAAATGCATAGATCAAATAGATGCAGACGTATAAGCAAGAAAATTTCCAGAATTTGGGTATGTACCTTGATAACCAACTCAAAATATCCAACATCGGTGTCCAGAGTGGTTGGGGTGTATGGTTTAATAACCTCTTCACCTTGGTTATCCTTGCCCCTAATGGATGAACCAATACATAACAAATAAATTGATAAGTACCACGCACCATCTGTTCCCGCATCCAACAACGACACACTTGGACATTTTAGATCAAAAGTTATATGCATTTGTTACCAATTAAAGACAAGAGTTTTCCTTTGTATTACATGTTACCAATTAAAGACGTGACTACGCGAGTCTTCCTTTGTATTACATGTATAACTGTATAAGGTTCGTAGTAATTGTCACAGCAGTTTTAGAAACCTATGTTAAGTTTAGTGACTGAATCTTGACCTTTTGGCAACTGCAAAAACCTATGTAAAGTTTATGTTACCAAATAAACTGCAACTATTTTTTCAGGGAACATAGAATAGGTCAGCTAATTATTAACAAAGACAGGATCATATACCGGCAACTAATATGCTGTCCAATAGGAAGTCCCAACACTGAATTAGGCGTAGGCAGAGCGAACTTGAACTTGGCCACGTTATGGCTAAGCTGTGTGCGCTTGACAAGCTTGAATTCTCTAAAAAATTCAGGATTTATGCTCCCTAATAAACGACAGTAGACAAAAGCTCATGATTCAGTCGTGCGGTTAACTAGATGAGGCCAAAACGGAAGTTGGAGTACAAATATAAAAGAATAAAGCGATTGATGCTATACATAGAAGAATAGTGATTCAAATTAAAGTGATGATGAACGAACGTACCTTTAGGTTTGTTGTAGGAGGAGAAAAGGTAGAATGCAGCAGCAATGGCAACCGCAAAAACTGCAATGGCAATCGGAATCTCGTTTCCTTGCACAAAATCCATTGCAAGGAAACCGACCGAGTTGTGCTGTTATATTATTATTATTATGTGATGAGTCCGTCAATCTTGTATGAAAAATGTCGCCACAATAGATAAGCTGTAACAGCTTCAAATTTTCATTATGCTAGCTACTACTGATTACTGAATCTCCAGTAACCCCATGTGGTAATTTATACAAATTTGTTTCTGTTAATATATACATATATATATATATATATGGTGATGGTGAATATGAGGTTACGGGGACGAAATTATTTTTAATTTTGAAAACAAATATTAAAAAATTCTTTTGTAAGCCTAGATGTGGGCCAACCCCATATTCACTTTTGCCTATATATATATATAGGGAAAATCAAATATGCGGTTGGCTGCATCTTTGATAGATGCAGTCCTCCTCACAGTTGAATGTACCACGTGATGAAGAA
>JAOXNX010000035.1:290857-302578 GCA_028566075.1 Solidago caesia
GCTATAAACCTTGTATTATAGCCGCGCTAAACAAAACCAGTGGACTGGAAAAAAAAAATTCCTTCCACGTTCATTCAATCAAATATAAATTACAAAACATATATTAATGCCAAAATATTTTGTTCTTCAACATAAAACATTTTGCTAATCACCTAACAAAAATCTCCCCCAGAGAAAGCAGGAATTTAGCCCCTTATAGAGAATTAAATTAAATGATTGATTATAATACTAATAATAATTCACTATATCAAAACGTTCACATTTAACGTTTGAAAATCAACATCTATTTCCTACCCTTTCCTCCCCCCCTTGTACCATTTTTGCCAAACCCCTTCTTCCCTTTCTTGGGGTTCTTTTTCATTAGAGAAGCTTTAGTTGCTTTCGTCTGCCTTTCTTTCCGAACTTGTTCAAGATTCTTGACTTCTGAACGAACATGAGCATTAGGAACCGTACGGCTCCTGTTACCGCCTCTAAACCCTCTCTCATGTCTGTCCTGCATTCCTCGCCCTCCTGTTAAAACAAGTAGTCAGAAAAACAAGTCAAGAAAATACAACAGCAAAAACTTACAGTAAAAACCCCATGTCTGTGCATGTTCATATTTGTTTGGCAAAAAGTATCAGAACTTTTATTAATCCGAAGTCATCAGCTTAGTATGGTTGAGGATGCGATTAAAAGGAACTTGTATTAAGATGAAGCATCAACACGAGTGGCCTCAATTGACAAGGTGATACCATGTATATTCCTCTAATTTACCATGTACTTTAGCTTCAACACTAATACCATGCTGCTGATGGTTTGTATGGCCATTGAAATATTTAGGGCACCACCTTTGGACATATATTACTAGGAACAATGTAAAAAATGCACCAGAAGAAAGAAAATACGGTAAAATAAATAAATGTAAGAGAATTATAATGATTAAAAGCAGAATCCTTTTTATCTAATAACCGGGAGTTAACGCTAATGTCATATTGCTGACACGTCAACTCCTACGTCCACGTAAGATAAAAAGTACATTTGCTGATGTGAACTTTTTTTGTCACGTATATACGGTTTCTTTATACTCATACATATACGAAAGTTTTTTTTGGATAGTGTGCTTTGAAGGTTACAACTTACAAAGCTTAAAAAACAGGAGGTGCATGTTGTTTGGGAGAATAGTCCTTTGAGATACTTCTTTGAGTAATAATTGTCTGATTTATCCTTTTATTTCTTAGAAATAACATACACATGCCTCTCTTTTCCTGTCATTTGTTTCCACCGATATTTCCACCAACAATCACTAAAAACATTTTCATTTTAAATTTGATATCAACAGTCTAATTGAAATCTTTTCTACAATTATTCAGGCTCTCAGTGTGTGGCAAGAAAGATAGAAAAAACAAAACATATGGGGCTACTTTCAAACAACCCATTCAAGATTATACCACAGGTTGCCATTAACAACTACTTAATTGTTTGCACTTTGTATGTCTACCGGAGGCATTTTCTCCTATTTATATTTTGTTAGAACGTTTTTTGCAGGATTTAGATCTGGATTCTAAGGCATTGAGTTCCGGTTTTGTAAGTTTTACTGTTTTAGGGGTTTGTTTAGCTCTTTTAGGATTTTTTGTGTGTTTCATTTATTAGTTTAGCTGTATGTTCAGACTTTAATTTAATGTAATTATTGTGTTTGTTGTACTTTATGATAGTGGTTCATGGCAATGTAACTTGAAGATGGATGATAAAATTAATTAAGATTTAAAGATAAATGAATGAACAATTATTAAGTGTATGAACAGTTGGTATGTATATCTTTTACCCCGCAATTTTTGACAAGTTAAACACACTATTGGGTTTATTTCTTCTACTGAGAAGATAATATCGTTTGATTTTTTTATGTTATCATTTATCAAGAGTAAGAATATTTAGACACACTATTTGATGTTATGATAAAGAGAGAGCAATTATAAGAGGATATGTCATGAATGTCAAGCTAAAAGTCTGATAAGTACATTATCATTCATACAGGTTTCACATAGGGAAGATTTTGTATTTTCAAAGTTTAGTCGTTCTTTTTTCATTAAGTGTAGCAATTAACTTATGGATGTGCTATGAGCCTATGACCCGCTTCCTTTTAAGCCGCCTTCTCACGTATTTCACTCGGTCATAATACCACTGCTAAGCCCACTTATCCCTTTCTTGCAAAAGATGATTCATATGAATCAGCATTTGTTTTCAAGATTATGAAGCAAATAACATGTCAAAGCATTTTTGAGGTGGGTCTTTCGGCAGCTTGTATCATGATTAC
Organism: Solidago caesia; assembly: GCA_028566075.1. Taxonomy (NCBI): domain Eukaryota; kingdom Viridiplantae; phylum Streptophyta; class Magnoliopsida; order Asterales; family Asteraceae; genus Solidago; species Solidago caesia. Next base: position 293,148 of record JAOXNX010000035.1, read on the forward strand.
TTCAAGCTTGATATTTGCAAAGTGCTCATTTTCTTATAGTAGAGTTATTATTATCGACCACTCTAATTTGTTCAAATGAAATAAATTATAGAGAAAACTAAAACTTTTGTAACAACAGGGGGATAGAAATAGAATGATTGATTGAACAATAGTTCAGAAATTTGTTTTTAAAAAACTGATTCGAGAACATTAAGATTGTAAGTGTTAGTGGAGGAACATAAAAATGGTACGATAACGTTATTATATGCAGAGCTTAAAGCATCGAGATTTCATAATTTAATGACAAAAGTTTAGTACATAAACTCAAAACTTCGTTCCTTTTATAAAAAACTTTTCATAGTTTATCTAGCAATTTTTACTACTTTATGTTAGGAATGTTTTATCATCAATTTTAGAAATCCATAAACAAAAACACTTGAATATAAGATGCATGAGTTTTTGTAGCATTTTATCAACTCCCATAAACTACATTAAACTCTATTAATAATATTTTTCAAAAGTGAACATTAAAAACACTATGGTAAATATAAATATGCTGTTTTTTATTTTAATATCTATTTTTTCATACAACCCGTGTATTACACGGGTAATAAACTAGTAATGAAAAAATATAACAAACATTTTAAACTCAATAGCACATACCTTTGAAGCTCGTAGAATCCACGGCACTTCCTTCAGTATTTGTTCCTTGAAAAGATATCTTATTATGCGATCTTTCTTTCCATCTTTTATATATTCCAGTTTTATTGGCCTTTCCTTTTGAACCACTCTCTGTAATAATCTGTACACCATTGCAAGTAAATAGTAAAACTATGAGCTCATATATAGAATCCATGTTCATAGTGTGTTTTATAGGTTTAAGTGCTCAAAATGTACCTTCCCACTTGCTGAGACCCGGTCATTATTGTTCAATTTGACATATTTTTTACTCCTCTGCCATCAAATCAATTAATGGAGTTAGAAAATAGCAAGAAACGAGTAAAGAATTAATATAAAATTAAACTTCAAACCTTATCCCAGTGATATGCAGACTTCTGTTTTTGTAATCCCGCGCCATCATCTGCAGCTAGGTCAAGAACAGCAGACTCCAACCTATTGATTAATCAATACAACTATCCCAAATCATTGGTTGCTACGAAGAAGACAAATAAGAAACAACCCGCCAGAAATGGGTTCATTTGAGAGAGACATAAGACTTGAGAACCAATCTGAAGCCCTTAGATCAAAAAATGGATGGCCAGGATGATAGTCACAGCATATGTGCATACCTTTCGTTACATGAGTTTGCTCATTTTTCACGTGTGTTCATATCCAATCTTGACACTTCATTTCTTAATCTAACAGAATAGATTGGTTCCCTTAGGCATCGGAGGTGCACTCTAACTGGTGTCTTGACAATCATTGTGTATAATGTACAATCTCAATAGCATTTTAATTGCACCCATCATTGCCAATGGCTTTTAGGCATACCCATAACCAAACAGAAATTTTTTGGTCAACAGAAACTGAAAATCGAAACAACTGATAATGCCTTTAGGTCGCTTATTTTGGTTTCGGTTATTAATTGGAAACCAGAAAGGCACCACTGGTAACTCGAGTACAGAGACATAATTTTGTCCATATATGTGACTGCTAGATACTAGTTTATATTTTCGATCCGGTTTGTTGCTCTCATTAACAAATAGTACATTTTCCAATATTGTTTTAATGTGATTATTTGTTATTTTAAAATCCTACTTTGCAGTTTACGGAATATTTGACATATATATAGTCATAGCAGAACTGTTTAACCATAACAAAATGTTTTAACATCCACTGTAACTATTAAAAGACGAAAAGATAATGATCAAAATGTGTTGATCTTTACCTGTTGGAAGAAAAGCCTTGGTTGCTTCTGACTGACAGGCCTGCCTCAAAATGCTGAAAATAATGACGTTGAAAAGAGGTAAGATATCAAAAAAGGACAAACTGGTCCAGAAAGTGGTGGTATTTGGAAGGTACATTAGAATTTAAGCTTTGTGCCTTCCTTTTATAGACAAAAGTGGGGATATTAGCATCCAACTCTCTAAGGAATTAATAAAAAGCACTATAGTATGTACTGTACGAGGGAATGAACCTACTTGATTTGTTGGCACTGAACTTATAAAGAACTCCTCATCCTTGAAGCTTTGTGCCTTCCTTTTACTACCAGAAACTGCAAAATACGAATTCCAAATTAGTAATGAACTACTCCAGATACGTAACTATTTACACACTCATGCACAAATACATAGACAAAAGGATAGTATCAAGAGCTTTTCGGATTTACAAGTTAGTTCCCTCATCAATAGGACATGCTAAAATTGACATATGAGTAAGCAACATTGGACCCATTACCCATGAATACAGTAATACAGAATTCTTTTTATTATATTCAGAAAAGTAACAAACCTTTCTTTCCCGTGCCTTGTGATGTATTGTGTTCGATTTCAACGTCCTGCAAAACATAAAGCTGTTTCAGGTGCAGGGTAAAAGATTAAAGACTAGAAAGACTATGAAGCAATGCCCCTTCACAAAATTAGGGTAATGCAAGATAAGTAAAATGTGTGCTAAAATTAGAGTAATGCAAGCTAATTAAAATGTGTACTACCAAATATATCCTCTATAAAGATGAGCACTTTTTCAACTTGCGACTCTTGAGAGAAGCAGAATAGACATTAGCTCTGAGTTATAAATTTTATCATCTTTTAACATTTTAGTGGATGGTCATTATTCACATTTTATATAATTCCGGTATGTTTCTTATGGGAATTTGTATATATATATATATATATGTGTGTGTGTGTATGTATGTATGTATATAAGTAAATAAATAATTGGACAACCTATATGAAAACTATAGTAAATGGGTGAATGAACAAAGTTGAATAATTGGATGGCATCCATAAACATTATCACTGAAACTTTATAGGCCACACAACTGTCCAAGTATCTCTTTTTCATCAAATGCCAGTTTTAGCAACAAAAAAAAAACTTGTTGGAAAACTATAACATGACAAGTATCCCAATTTTAGAAGTTTTTACCACATGAGTTACACAATGACAAATATTCCCCTGACTCGACTCTAGATGGATTTCAGAAAGATACTTGACTGAACTCAGAGGCAATTTTCTCGAATTACAACTCATGTGTAACGAAAAACCAACTTGAGACATTTTCGTCATTTTATAATTTTCACGCAAGTTTTTTGTCGGATTTAGTACAAAATAAACTGATATTCGGTTGGCCAACAGAATTAATTTAATACTTTGGCGGCCTTTAGTAAAAACTTTAGAATAGCTGGGTTGCCTAATGTATATGCATGGATACATTATCCCGTAAAAAATGACAAGATGCACATCTTAATAATGAAAATGTATTCGAGTATTAACTAAATAACTAAAAATATAAAGAATTAAGCACATGCGATCAATCATTGGATCTATATCATGATTAGCCAAAAGCGTTCTGACTTCTGATGGAAAGAAATTCATATGATAATCACCTTATGATTGATAGATTGCTGCTTATGTTGCTGGTTTACTTTATTGATGACTCCCTCGTGAATAGCTCTTTTCATCTTCATTACATCAACCCATTGGCTAGAAGGTCCCTGAAAATAGTATGTATTAAAATATTTATAAAAAAAGGTCTAACCATAAATCATAGTTATAAAAACTGACAAAAATAAAGTACCTTCAGATGCTTTGCTTTGGCTGCATGACCTTCAGATTCCAAGACAGTTTGCTTTGCTCTGATATTAGTTAACCATGAAGTGAGAGGTGGATATTGATATATAATGAAAATACAAAAACAAAAGAAAGGTGTGCATCACTATTATAACGAAATTACCTGTATGCTTTTAAGTTCTCTGAAAATGCTAGAGCAGACAATTCATTGCCACCTAGTACCTTCATGAACATCGGATGCAACCCTTCGCGGGGCATACTTTTTGCTCTTTTAATAGACTCTCTGGAAGGCTTCTCTTTTGTTTTCATATACAAACGGAATGCTCTTTCACAAGGTCTGATCAGACAGTCTAACTCCGTGGACGAATCAAGTATTTCACGAACTCTATCTGCAACAAGATCAATAGCGGTTTGGGGAAAACGACCAAACACGGTTACTCCATTAGCCATTGCATGATCAATTTCCGATCTTACCCCTTTCATATCTCGCAAAACCTCTTCCTCAGTGGGTGCAGGTCTGATTGGTCTAGAGAGAAAAAGATGTAAATCAAGAAGAAAAGCCATGTCATCCGCCGTGACAAAAGAAAAAGCAGTACCAGTTCGACCAGCCCTTGCAGCCCGACCCACCCGATGCACAAAAAGTTTTGGTTTAGGAGGGAAATCCCAATTGATAACATTATCAAGCAGTGGGATATCAATTCCTCTAGCTGCAACATCTGTCACAATAAGAAACATGGTTTTCCTTGATCTAAATCGTTGGACATTGATCTTGCGATCATCTTGATCCATATCACCATAACAAATAGAAGGCTCTATACCCTCTTCCCTTAACAAAAGCTCAAGAAACTGAACATGATGCTTTGTGGATACGAATATCAATGATTGCTCATCGGATCTGATATGTTCCCTGAGCAAATACAGCAAAGCAGCTAATTTTTCTTCCTGTCTTAAGGTAAAAAAGGTAAGTTTCAAATCAGGACTAATTTTGGTCTCTAAATCAAGGCGCACAAGTTGAGGGTCCCGAAGACCTGCCTTGGCAAACTCGGCAAGAGCACTTGGTAAGGTTGCACTAAAAAGTAAAGTCTGCCTATTGTCACTAAGCTGCAAGAGGATTCTGTGTAGCTGCTCAGCAAAACCCATGCTAAAAAGACTGTCAGCTTCATCAAATACCAGATATTCAACTGACCGCAACGACATATCGTCCACCTCTTCTAGATGATGCATCAATCTACCCGGAGTGGCAATAATGATATCAGGATTCTTGGATAAATCTTCAAACTGACTTTCCATACTATCACCACCAACCAATAAACTAACATGAAGGTCCGTAAATCTGCCAAGCTCTTTGGCAAACTTGTAAGTCTGGAGAGCAAGATCCCGAGTAGGTGACAAAATAAGGGCTCTAACACCGGACTGAGAGACATGCTGCTGCAGCTTCTCAAGCATAGGAACCAAAAAGGCTGCAGTTTTACCAGAACCCGTTCGTGCCATAGCAACAACATCGGCACCAGAGAGAATGAGAGGCATAGTTTTACGTTGTATAGGAGTAGGTACTCTATACCCTTTACGTTTAACACCTCTAAAAACATTCGAACTTAAATTTAAAGATTCAAAGCCTCCACCTTTAGCCTTCTTTTCTCTCTTTTCTTTCTTCTTTAACTCCGTTACGGAGCTTACAAGAAGCCTCCCCATTGAATTCAATGTCGGGCTACAACAAATAACAAATAAATTATGGCGTAAAAGTGTAGAATGTAGACCTAAACATATAATAAAACTAACAGCACAAAGTCGTATTAACGAAACATACACAATTAAAAACACAACGCTAAGACGAGGGCGGGGGCGTAAGAGTAGAGGTTCTGCTAGCAGACTCAGCTATGATAACTCACAATTAACACCTGTTTTATTATTATTATTATTGAATTATTTTATCTTTTTAGTTGTGGTAATGCAAATATGCAATGCAAGAATTTATATCCAAATGTTGAGTTAAATATATATATATATATATGTGGAAAAAGTAAAGGGTTTTGATGCTTAACTAAACACACACACACATACATACATGCATACATACATACAGTTAATTAAATAGGAGAGCTGAAATCAAAGCTTATACGTACCTGATATTATATGATTTATGGAAATTTGAAGGAATAAGAAAAAGGGGTTGTTTGAAGTGGGTGAATTAAAGAAGAAACAGCCGCAATCGCCGCCACGATAAAATTATGAATTTTAAGGAATGTGTTTCAGGGATTAGGGTTTTCAGGGCATGGCAATCTTTTTTATTTTTCTCAACACACTTCTAACATCTACTGGTATCTTTGTTTTTAAAAAACAAATTATTATTAGTAATAATATAATTAGTATATTTAAATATATGATAATATAATTATTTAAAAAATATTTTGTATCCGAAAAATAGTTAATAAGATAGGTATGTTATAATGATATAAAGTTAAATATAGATAATCCGACTGACAAATAATGATATTATAATTCGAAAATGATTTTTTTATAGTAGATGATTCATATGATAGCAGGATATGTTTGTTATATTTTTGTATAATGACGATATAAAATTAAATATAGATAAAACATGTTTATTTATTGTAACCCAAAACCCATGAAAGACGGCATTGGGTGTTACTTATTTACCATGTTTATTTAGTGTAATAATAAAATTCTCAAAAAAACATATTATCTTCTTATTTATACAAGATTAAATATCAAATTACTAATTTTAAACTATTATATTTATCTATCTAATAGAACAACATGACATTACAATGACCAAGGTCATTAAATATGACTTCATGTGTTTCAAAATAAGTGTCCGTAATAAAAATAACACACAGTTATAGAAATATATAATCATGATATACATATTTATTGGATGACAATATTAGCATTATCTTTTGTTAATTTATTATTAATGCATTAAAATAAATGTTAATTTTGGAATTTTGTCATTTGAATTTATGACATCATCAACTTAATCCAAGGGTTCTAATTTAATATTTGAAATTCAACTATGGGTTCTGAGGAACTTAATACCCTCCTCTATATATATATAACTAAGAGAGGATATTTGAGTGTTTAGGTGACTATAGTCTTTAATTGCCAAATAAGCTTTTGTCCTACATGTAATTTTGTGGTTATTTTTTTTTTTTTGATTTGGCCAACTTAGTTAATGAGTTTTCACATATTATTATAATCTTAAATTTAAATTATAGTTATGTTGCTATAATATAGGAAGTTTTTTTTACATTACGTATTTTTTGTAAACTAAAATGTCCATCATACATGCATTTAATTTGGTAAATTAGTTGTTTGGTGATCTTTCATTAAAATTGAAATTTCTTTTATTTTAAAAGTGTTTTACAAGGTAATTTTATTTTAACCAATGTTGACCTTTCTTTTTATTGTTGGTTTTGATTTTCTTTAGTCACCATATTTATGCTCCGTCCTTATAATCAATTAGATAATTGCATTTACTTTTATGACATTGATGATTGATTGAGGTAAAATATAGTTAATCCTTATTTAAATTTAGTTCTCAAATATATTATTTATGTTCATCTCAATTGATTTCAGATTTGGACAACCCGTTATAATTTTTGGAAGTCACGAAGAAGATGGTATTCCCTTTTATGCATTTTTTTTCTTCTGTTAACTCATGTGTGTCATGTATTGGTTGGGTCTTGATCTCACATTTATTTGATTCTTTGCAGGTTGTTCATGATTGAATAAAATTTTTTTATATAATCATTTTAGTAGTTTCTCTGTTGTCATTAGTTTTTTTTTCCTTACACTTATATGATGAGAACATTGTGTTATCTCATTTTCAACAATTTGTAGTGGTGGACAATTTTTTTAAGGAAAACCTTTTCATTTGTAATAAAGAGACATTTGAAATTATTGGCTAATATTTATTTCATACAACTGTACTCCTCCGATATAACTCTGAGCGATTTGATTTGTGTAGTATATTTGCATGTATAGTGCCTACAGGCTCACTACATAATGTTTATATGGTTATCACTTATCACCAAGTAAACAAATGTCATATTTTCTAATCTTTTCTAAAACTTCAATGAGATTGATACATTTTAATTGCAACTTTATAGAACTTATATTCAAAGTACTTGATATTCATTTGATTTCAAAACGCCAAGAAATGTAGGATCAACCGGTTGAGACAACCAAAACCAGCTACATTGTCAAAGCTTATGCTAATATTTCTAAAACCCAATGTGAATTTGTGGTTCTAACTTTACATATATCCCATTTATACAATATATGTATTTTATTTTTAACATGTACCACAATTACTATTGATATTTTTGTTTGAAACTTTTTTTTTTTTAATTTATAACCGTGCAAAGCACGGGTATAATCTAGTTTATATATATTGGTAGATAGTAGATATATTTTTCCTAATTTTACATTGTCCATCTACGACCTTTTGTTTTGAATTTCAGTTTTAAAGCTCTTACGTCAACTTTCACGCTGACCTTCCACAGTAAACATTTTACCTCCAACCTTTCACACTGACAACCCAGTTTTAAACTATCACATCATCATTAATAATTAATTAAAAAAACACATTCCGTTAATAAAAACAATACAAATGCATTAATAAAAACTATAAATAATACTTGCGCATTGCGCGGTGGTTGATGGTTAAAGTCAAAAGGTGATGATGTCCGACAGTTGGTTTCGCCGACTGCTGGTTCTGAATTGTCTAATACATGTATATAAAAAATTGTATTTGTTGTTGTTAATAATATATTTATAATTAAAAATTATGTAAATCAATATATATATATATATATATATATCTAAACATTAAATAATAAGTTAAAAATGATAATGTTTAAAATTTTTAAAATTTAAGACACCATGTAAATGCTTTATAAGGTAGTATAGATAAAAACAATGCATTAATGTTAAACTCATAAAAGTAAAGAACGACATTAAAAAATGACATAAATTAGAAAAAGACTAAACATCGTTACTGTACATCTCGCAAATCTTGCGCGTGTTTCTTTTTTTCTCGTTCAATCATCTCGCAGTCAGCTTCGGGAAAAAAATTGGTTGACGTATGCAACATATTCATATTGTATTTTATTTGTTTTTTGCGTTGTGAATGGCGCAATTCAATACAAAGAGCCGTTTTTGAGCTAATTCATTCGACCTCGATATGTTGAAATTATCGACTTGCTCGTTTATATTTCACAAAAATCGAAAGACGTCATGTTTCCTGAACCGGTAGCACTTGAAGATATCTTTTTGTGCGATCTTTAAGCCTCGCAAAATGGGCAAGTCAAGTTGGGTTTAGGTAACGGGTTATAATAGGTTCGGGTCTAAAAGGGTACAGTCAAATTGGCTAATATTCTAAAAATGGGTCAAATGGGTATGGGTAGGGTCGGACAGGATCAACCACTATGTTTTACTGAAAGCTTAATTAATGTATTTGTTTTTTATATTTATTTTCGATAATCATTACTTGTGAAAATCATAATAAAATTTTTTATCACTATATATTTTTAAATTTCACTTTTATTTTTATATATGATTGAAAAGTAAAAATATTAAAAAGGGATAATGACCCCTGAATGCACATAACTATGACAAAATGGCTATGTTGTGTAGCGATCTTCTAAAATGTCTATGTGATGCACCTAACTTGTAAAATTGTCCAAAAGATGTATGTGGTT
>JAOXNX010000035.1:315974-328220 GCA_028566075.1 Solidago caesia
ATAACTCAAATATTATTTAACAAAAAATACATAAGTAAAAACTAGTGAAGTTATTGTTATTTGAATTTTTAATACAAGACACATATTATAACTATTGTAATATTGCAATAACTTTGTATAATATTAATAAAAGACAAATCATTATGTTTGATTTTTATTTATAAAAATCCAAAAAATATAAAATAACTTAGTGAGACTCACATTTGGTAGGGAAGATTAGAAACATTGAATCATCAAGTCAACTACATAATATATATTATAATTTATACAAATAAAAAAATATTATTCAAAATCCAAACTAATTAAAATTATATGGATATGGTTAACCGAATAACCAACCCAAAACTTCAATAACGCAACCCGTATAAACTAAATCTATTTGGATCGGGTTAGGATATTTAGATATGGTTTTTTTTTTGAATCCCCATGGATAATAAGACGGAGTAATAATAATTGTGTATATAAATTTATAGAAGATCAGGTTGTTCACCAATATGAAATCATCGAAAGAAAAGAAAAAAATCGCAGTAGATGTAAAATTGATATCTACGCGCCTCCAAAATCCAAACCCATCACTTCTCTTTTCTTTCTGCCGGAAACTCACACACATACACACACACACAAGAACGCACACTCTGTTTCCCAACCAATCAAAAGGTATGCATGTATATATATATCTCTAATAAAATAAAATAATAGTAGATCTCATATCACTTAATTCTATTTCCAAACGCCCCAAATCTTACCTCTTTTCAATATCTTTTCTTTTTTCTTTTCGTATCAATCAATCCCAAGATCACCACTTTTCTTTATTCATTTCAGATCTTTCTATCTTATATACATATACATACTTGTTTATATTTACTTTTATTAATTAACTTCTTAATTCCCGTTTAGGGTTTTAGGGTTTTTTTTATTTATTATTTATAATTTTTAGGGAGAAATTTGTTTAGCTGACTAATTAAACCAATATTTATACTTTGCATGTTTCAGGTGATACTTTGAAGTTTAATTTGTGGTCCAAGTTTCCACCTTTTTGCTTCTTTAATCTAATTTAGGTTAGTTTTGTATCATCTTTTTTATGTTTTAGTAATCGGGGTTTTATTTTAGGGAGGTTTTAGAAGAGGGGTTTGTGTGGTTGAGATTCATGGAAGACAATTTAGGTTCGGTTTCGGATTCGATTCCTTTAGATAAATCTAGGGTTATTTCTGTTAAGCCCTTAAGATGTCTTGTTCCAATTTTTCCGTCCCCAGCTGCTTCGTTTGCCACGCCGCAGTCTTTACCTTTTGCGTTTGTAGCTCCAACGGGTCCGTTTCCTCCAGGGGCGTCGAAGTTTTTCCCTGTTTTTGTTCCAAACGAGCCTCAGGGGCAAGGTAGTGGGTCGAATGGCCCGAATGTTCCCACTGGTCTGAATGTTCCGGCTGGTCTGAATGTTCCGACCGGTCTGAATGTTCCGAATGTTTCGAATGGTCTGAATCAGGGAACGCCTGACACTATCCCGTCACCAGTTCCTTTGAATTCCTTTAGGACACCGGCTTCAGCAGAAAACAAGTCACCCGTTCCTTTGAATTCTTTTAGGACGCCGACACCAGTACCGGCCTCAGCAGAGAACAATGTGGTGCGTAGAGGAAGACCGAGGGGGTCTAAGAATCGTGAAACACATGATGATGTACATATTGAAGATGATGGTTATGAGAATGGGTTCACTATAGATACAGAGGACAACAGTGATGTCATCAGGAGAAAGCGTAAAGGCCGGAAAGTTGCCAAGGGTCCACAGGCGGTAGCTGTTTCTAGCTCTGAAGTTGATATTGATCCATTGGTTAATCATCTTTTGAGATCTTTTAATCTTGTGGATATCGATACGTCTCTTCAGGCTGACAGTGATCATGATTTGGTACAGCGGGTGGTCATGGTCTATAATTTGCTCAGGAGAAAGATCCTGCAGCTTGATGATGCAAGGGGTGTTATACCTGGCATATCAAGACGTGCAGACTTGAGGGCGGGTACAATCTTAATGAATAAAGGAGCTCGGGCTAATACTAAAAGGCGGGTTGGTGCAGTACCTGGTGTCAATATTGGTGATGTTTTCTTTTTCCGAATGGAATTGTGTTTGGCGGGATTGCATGCTCCGATTATGGCTGGGATTGATTATCTGAGTGTTAAGGTTAGTGGTGATGAAGAGCCTATGGCAGTCAGTATTGTTTCCTCCGGAGGATATGAAGATGATGGAGATGACGGAGAGGTGCTAATTTATAGTGGTCAAGGTGGTGTTCAGAGAAATGATAAATTAGTGATGGATCAAAAGCTTGAAAGGGGTAACCTGGCTTTGGAAAAGAGCTTGCATCGAGGCAATGAGGTGAGAGTCGTTCGTGGTCTTAAAGATGGAACACATCAAACTGGGAAGATTTATGTTTATGATGGAGTATACAAAATCCATGAGTCTTGGATAGAGAAAGGAAAGTCAGGTTGCAATGTTTTCAAGTACAAAATGCTCAGAGTTAGGGGTCAACCAGAAGGATTTGTTTTATGGAAGTCAATTCAGCAGTGGAGAGACGGTACTAATAAACGGGTTGGAGTTATCCTGCCCGACCTTACTTCCGGTGCTGAAAATTTGCCCATTTGTCTTGTAAATGACGTGGATGGTGAAAAGGGCCCTGCATATTTTACTTACTCTCCTAGTCTCAAGTATGCAAAGCCTTTTGCTTCTTCTAAATCTTTAAGCTGTAGATGCTCTAACGGATGTCAACCTGCCACTAACTGCCCCTGTGTTGAAAAAAATGGGGGCTATCTTCCGTATTCGACTGCTGGTGTTCTTCTGAGTCATAACCTAGTGATTCATGAGTGTGGTCCTTCTTGTTTATGCCCTCCTATTTGCAGAAACCGAATTTCCCAAACGGGTCTAAAACTCCGTTTAGAAGTGTTCAGAACAAAGAATAAGGGTTGGGGACTTAGATCTTGGGACCCCATTCGGGCTGGAGCTTTTATATGTGAGTATGCAGGTGAAGTGATTGAGAATGGAACAGATAGTGATGATGATTACATATTTGATACTACCCGAACCTTTGAACCATTGGAGCCCGTGCCTACTGATGAGCCCGTAAAGGCTCCATTTCCACTAATTGTCAGTGCCAAAAATAAGGGAAATGTGGGTCGTTTTATGAACCACAGTTGTACACCTAATGTCTATTGGCAGCCAATTTTGCGTGAAAAAGAAGAGGAATCATATCTTCATGTTGGATTTTATGCCATCAAACACATTCCTCCATTGCACGAGTTAACATTTAACTATGGAATTCCACGTGCTCAGAAAACCGGACCACAGAGAAAAAAGTGTTTGTGTGGATCGACCAAATGCAAAGGTTATTTTTACTAGCCATCCAGATGAAGTTAGTAAAGATTCTCAGATGTTGTCTTTTGTAAAAGGTTAGGGTTTTCTTTTTACCTTTAGTAAGTTATTTAGTGCATGTTTTTTGTGTTGTTATTTTTCCGTGTGCTAATTGTAGGTAATCTGAATTCGAACTTTATATGTTGTCAGTTATGGTCAATTTTCATTCGTAGAGCTGAAGTCATCCTTTAGTCGTATTTGTAGTTACTTTTACACTCGGTTTACTATGACTTATGCTATTCGATTATGTATCTAGAATAGTTTCTTGAGGTGAGTTGTGTATAGCATTGTTTGAACTATTTTGATTTTTAGCTTGACAGTGATGCTCACTTTTTTGGTTAAGAAATTCTGCCTGTGTAATGTTAACTCTTGAGATCAGGCATTTTGGTGTCTTTGGTTGTCCTAATGGGTAGGGGTGTGCGTTAGTTCAAACCATGCTGGAGCTAAACTAAAATTAAATTTTTGCATGATAATAGAATGAAAACGAAGCATTTGTAAACTGGTTCTAGTTTGGTCGGTTTGGTTGTCCTAAGGTTTGTGGTATGATTAGCTATGGCCGGTTGCTCAACATAGAAGATGGTTTGTTTTATAACAGTGGTTTGGTTTGATAGAGTGACAATTAGAGTTGGCAAAATACTCGGAACCGGAACAAGACGGGTCATTTATTTAAACTGCTTGAATCATGTCGGGCTAGATTGATCAACATATACTTTTTAGTGTAAATAATTAATTTGTTAAATAGATAGTTACTTCAATACAATCATAATCTGATTGTGTTTAATATAATGATGTAAGAATGAATCGCCAACTATTATATGTCTGACTGCTAACATCAGGTAAAAGACACTAGGGGGTAACTTTTAAAATACTTGAAACATGTTTACATACCTATTAAGTAATGATTAGTTTCTTATGAATTCTTCACCTTTTTCTTTCTCTTGAAAGGTTATTATTGTTCATTAGAATAGGTTTTTGGAAATCAAAAATACTTTATACATTTTTTAGTGTTAAAATGTAATCATAACTTATGAAAGCAAGTGGGACTTCCACTTCACGCTGATCCATTTGGATAATAAGAAGTAATAATTGTTTGCTCACTAAACCTTACCTTTTTCATTGTATTAAAAACTACAAACACAATTGTCCAGTTTAGCACCCTGAAACCCACCCCATACCCGATACGCAATCCTTCAACCCGACCCGAATTTTCGGGTTACTTTGTCATCCCTAAACACAAACTTGTTACAGAGTTTTGTAGTCTTCTAAGAGTGCCCCCTATGGTCTCTTCGGTTGGTTCGTTGGTTTGCAACTCAAAACCGACACCATAGGCACGCCCTCGTCTGTTTTCAAATTCTTTGGGTTTTGTTGGTTAAGCGACGAAGGGAGAAGAGGAGAGATAGAGAGAGGGGGACGTGGGTCCCCAACCAATCCTAACCGTTTCCTTTTTTATTTATTTATTTATTTGATAAATGTTGGATAATGATAAAAATATTAAGTGATGAGGATGTGAAGAGGAAGTGAAGAGGTATTGTTAGTAGCGGTGTGTGAGTGTGTCAATTGAAAATCAGGAAAATCAGTTTTAAAAGAGACGAGGCGGGGTTGAGGTGACAAAACTGATTTGAAATTGCACACCCAACCATAGTGAGCCCTCTAATATTTTTATTATGAAAAATGATATATCCTTTTTTGTTGCGAGTTTTTTTAATTTTTTTTATCAGTTATTAACTTAACTGGACTTAAATTGATCAACATAACAACAACTATAAATTACTAAACTATTTACAAACTATTGTACACACTTTAGTGCATGTAGTGCTCTACAAACCTACATCAAGACCTTCATACTATATAAACATTAGATGTACTAAATGTTTGGATTATATGCGGTCTTAAAACAGATTTGTTTGATAGCCAACCTTAACTGGCAATCCAACATTCTGGTAAACCTTAATCTCACCACCCACTCCTGCCGTCACAATCACTAACCCCCATGCCGTTGACTGGACATTGTTGTTACCAGCAGCCGTGGTGTTGTTACCACTATCCGACTGCAATGAACCATCACCAGACTCACCGGCACCTGTGTCAGAATTAGAAGGCTGTTCCGAGTCTTCATTTGTACCTTTTTCTGTGCCCTTTTTAGGAACTGGTGGTAACTTAGATTTCTTAGCCAGCCCGTTATTGTCTACAGGAAGTGAGCCGGACCTTTTAGAGTCTCGTTTGGACTGTGGTTCGTTGTCTAACCCTTGAAGTTTGCTGCTTCCTTGCCACGGTAGTGCGACTGTAACTTCTGTGCATGAAAAGTGTTCACAAGAAGTAGTGGTCACATATTTCGGTTTACCAGCACTACTATTTTTTGGTTTTTCATGCTTCCAAATGTATACTTGTGAATCTTCACTAGCACAAACTATGTACTTCCCATCTGCACTGTATTGAGCTATAAATTGACTGCTAGTATTTTTGTAACCTGTAAAATCAAACTATACGTCTTTATGTATTTGGGAACAAGGTTTATATACGGGTCAAAACAGAGTGAGGTTGAAACGAGTCAATGTACCAGGGGACAAAATGAGTCAGGTTGGTTGAGCTGATACACCTTTTTGTTCATTTGTAAGTCTTTTTTTAAACACTTGATGAATTGATTTTGATTAAAAAATCAACAGTAGTATGATAATACTAATTCAAATCGCTTTAGAAAGGAATATGCATTGAAAATACATTTTGAACAACTTTTAACCTGTCTGACCCATTTCCTTTTTCTATATTTATTCGAATCTTTTGACTCGTCTGAGATTAAAATAATATTATTTAACCTATTTATAAGTAAACGAGTCAAGATTGATACATCTATGTGAGATGAGAAGGAAGGGGATACCTATAAGTTTATCGATGACATGTGACCCGTCCAAAATTCTAACACGAGAATCAGCAGAAGTAACCAGCACTTCAGATGGGTTTGATGGAGAAAACTACAGAGCCACATGATCAAGCCGCTTAACTTATATAAGAAAGATCATTTATTTTACCATAAGAGCAGATAAATCTTGCATTGACTTTGATGTCACCTGGAAACCTGTTATCTTTTTTGGCTCTGCTTTTGGTTTAGTATGCAACTCAATTTGATCCTTCTGCTCGAGCTTGCAGTCTAAAACAGGATAACAAGATAGTCTTATTGAACCACCAGTTTGAAATAGATTATGATCTGTAGCTGATGAAAAACATTAGTCCTTACCGGCAGTACTATATGACTTGCAGTCGCCTTTGTGTAATCCAACAATAGCACCCTTCAATTGTAAAACATTACCAGAATGTCGATACTTTATCTAGTTAACAATCTGAAATACCCTTAAACCATTATGAGTTAGATGAAATCCTATGAACTGATTTACCTCTCCATCAGGATAATAGCATATAGCAGTTAACATGTCATGAAGATCGCTCCAATCTACAACTTTCCGACTTGGTATGCTCCATATTCTAACCTTTTTATCTAATGAACCGCTTATGAAGTAATTGTCATCTGTTGGATTGAACTGTATACAAGTTACTGCCACGAAACATGTTTCCACATGAGATAAATTGACACTTTCTTTATGTTATAGAGCAAGACAAAGTAAAAACAATAGTGCATAAGGCATGTGTATACCGTAATCACTATGAGCAAATTGTTTTAAACAGTTCTTGGTTTCAATATCCCATAGCCTAACGGTTTTGTCCATTGAAGATGAAAGCAGGAGCTGCCCATGATAAATATAGATCTTCATTTTTTTTGTTAACAATATAAAAAAACAAAATAAATCCCATGAGTGATGTTGGTGCCAAATTGACAACTGACCTGAGATCTGGACCAAGATAGGTCCAAGACATCATCTTGGTGACCTTCTAATGTGCAGACAGGTTTTTCTGATAACCCAAACATACTTTCGGGAACCTTCACGTACTCAGGAACCCCCGATTTCTTTTTATTGTTCTTTGACTTTTTCTTCTTGTCTGAGGTCGTCACTGAATTGTCTGGTAAGGGTGGCCTGTTTTCAGGAGTACTTAAACCCTCGTCTTCTCCTGACCGCATTGACATAACGTCGCATTCTTGTACTTCCCAGACATGGACAACCTTATCTTCGCCACCGGATGCCAAATAGTGACCATCAAAATTAAATTTCATGGTCCAAATTGATCCATCATGAGCCTGGATTGCTTGACATAGATGCAATGCTGAGAATTCCTTCAAGGGTTTACCATGAGCTTTAGCTTTCACCCATTCTGAATTCGAGTTCTTGTCAGTAGACGTTTTTAGTTCTCCAGTCGTTTTTTGTTCTCCATTGGCTTTTTTATCTCCATTGGTTTTTTGATCCCCTTTGGCCTTTTGATCTCCTTTGGCCTTTTGATCTTCTTTGGTTTTATGATTTCCTTTAGTGGTTTGATCTCCTTTGGCCTTTTGATCTTCATTGGTTTGAGAAGACGATGCCGATGAAGTATTAGTCGTTGCACCGTCATCCTTTTCTTTTTCTGTTCTTGATATGCTCATTGATCCCTTTATATTCTTCAAAATTGCTGCTCCTTTTTTCTTGCTATATCTAAAGCTCTTGCTAACATACGAGTTGGTCATGGCCAATTTACTGTTTGCATTGCCTTTCTTGTGACTAGTTCTACGCATCAATTCCTTCACAACAGGTGAATGCCCAACTGTTTTTTCAAATTCATCCATTGTGAGTTGCTTCCCGGTTTGTAGATCATTCACCTTATTCCACATCCCTTCGTCATTGAACTCTTTAACCACAAATTCTTTTCCAGTATCTAGATTCTTGATCAAGAAGAAAGAATCCAATTGTGCACTTGAGGTAGCGTTGCTGGCATTGTTTTTGTTTTTGGTGGTAGATGAAGAGTTTTTTGGTTGCTCGTTATTGGGGTTGTAAACTCTAAGAATGTTGGCATACTGACATGATAATCCGACAGATGCTGCCACCATTTCGGATGATGTTCTTGTAAGGCGTTGTTTTGATATCAAACCAATCAATTCCTGTTTTCGTCGTTTTGTATTGAAGGAACTTGTTTCTATATCACTATCGGATCTAGAACGAACCAACAATAGTGGTAAGGTAGAAGCCTGAGCTTGAGTCTCATATTGATCCTGAGCTTGAGCCTGCGATTGAGGTTGTGGTTCAGGTTCAGGCTGCGACTCAGGCTGTTGGTTTGGAGATTTAACCTGAGGTTGAGGCTGAGGCAGGGCTTTAGCCTGTTCCTGGGGTTCAGACTGGGGCTGCGCTTTAGCCTGAATCTGAGCTTGTGGCTGCAACTCAGACTGCGTATGCTCGACCTGTTCTGATTCTTCTAAATGAGGTGAAGAATCTTTTACCACTGAACCTGCTTTTGCTTTCTCATTAACAATGTTCGTGTCTGTGCTCGTAGATGCTTTGCTAAATTTGGTGTTTGCTGTGCTAACTAGCCTTGCAAAATCTTTATTGCTATTCAACCCCATGCCTTGTAGAAGCTTTCTTCGCCGGTCAGTAATGGATCCAGGAGCCACCATCCACATATCATATTGAGAAGTGGAGGCCGGGTTAACAACCATAGCTTTTTGTG
This sequence comes from Solidago caesia, assembly GCA_028566075.1. Classification (NCBI taxonomy): domain Eukaryota; kingdom Viridiplantae; phylum Streptophyta; class Magnoliopsida; order Asterales; family Asteraceae; genus Solidago; species Solidago caesia. Next base: position 324,943 of record JAOXNX010000035.1, read on the forward strand.
GTTCCCTAATCAAATTTGAGGGGAGGTTCTGGGAGAAAGATACACGGGTGTCGTTAAATTCTTGGTCGTCGTCGTCATCGTCATCAAGTTCAAATAAAGGCATGTCAAGAGGGACAACCACAGACATACGGTTGGTGCTTTCAAAGAATTCATCATCGTCGTCATTGAAATCATCCAAACGATCCCATTTTAGCGTTACCGTTCTTCTCTCCATTTTCACACATATCCTGAACAACAAAATCCCAACACGCCTTCTCCGTACGTATCAAATTCAGGTTCAAAAAATGTCTTTCTCTTTGTTTTAGGGAAATTGGTGTTTTGGTTCTTGAGGAATGCAATGATACAAGAGGAGGAGGTAGAGAAATGGAAGAGAGAGAGAAATAAGGGGGATGGGGTGATGATTGTATTTGCAGTTTCGTTGGCTTGAAACCATTGACACACATATATTTGACTAAATAAATAATAATCACAGTCATCATGCTTGGCAGGCGATACGAGGAATACCCCATCAATGAATACAACCCGAAACTCAAACTAACATATCCCATGTTAAGCCCGTCTCGTCTAACGCCAACTTGTCCAGTAAAACAGCTATCAGGTCACATTTGACCACCCGGACCCACACAATTTCAGAGAATTTTAGATTTTAGAAAACCCGAACTACATAGTTAAGACTCCTTATCTATAATCTACCCAATCAATGCAACATGACGATCAACAATATTTGAAACACAACAACAACAACAACAAAAAGAGGATCAATACAATCCCAAAAGCACCATATATTTATATAATAATAGACTACAAGAAATGTAAATCAGACAAGATCCAAGTTGTTGGTGGAGTAGAGGATCGGATGATGGTGTCCGCTCCAGTCATTCCTAACATATTGGAGACCGGTCGGTCATTGTAGTAGCCACCTCAAAGTCAAACATCCATCCATCCGTAAAATGCTTAATTTACATTTCATTTCATTCCACCGGAATCATGACTTCGTTAGTCCTAAATGGTGGCAATGTCCATGGCGGATTATACCTTGCCAACATATACTCCCCAACAACTTTAAACCCGTCTCTCTCCAAATTATTCTTCAATATCTCCACCTTGTCTGCCACCACCTTGTCGTTTGCTACCCCACTAAACCGCACCACGCCATACTTCCTTTCCCCCTCTTCCCTAATCACCACTCGCTCATCCACCGGCGTTGGCGCCTCCTCTGCCTTCTTGTACTTTTCTGGCAATATAAATTGCATCGTCACCCTTTCTCCGTTTCCCTTTTAGACAAACAATAATTTAATTAGTCATAATACATATGCTATATATATATATATATATATATAGATGATGGTGATGAATGTTAAATTACGTAGGTAGGTAGGTTGGTACCTTAGTAGTGAGGACAGGGGCAGTCATATCTATGTTTTGTGGGGGCGATGATTTTGTAATAACAGGGGCAGTCATATCGATTTTTTCTGGTTTTGTGTTTTGTGGGTTTCCTAGAGCGCCTATATAGTTAGCCAGGATCATAAACCCGCCATCTTTATTGCCTTTGAGTTGGGTTGGATCATACGTAACTTCTGCTGCTACAGATGCTCCATATTTACGTATCTCGTACTCGGCTGTCGACTCAACAACTTCGAATTTTGGTGTTTCCACCGTGATTTTACCCAAAACCATTCCCATCTTTTCTTTCCTTAATTTCCTTTCTTTCTTATTTGATTAAGATTTAATTAAGTCTGTGAGTGTTTGTGGGTTTTAAATTGTCGTAGATAGATGAATTGAGGAATGTTTGTGTGGAGTTCATTCAACCCACGTATTCACCTTTTAAGTATGCCACGTGTAAATACTAGGAGGGTGAAGTCAGTTGGCTAAAATCAAATATCCAAATAAACATTTAACTTTTGTACGTTAATAAAGAGTCGAAATCGCCAACATCGTTTAGTTTTTTTTGGTAAAGGCTTTTAAGTATCTACTTCAACCATGTATATATGCAGAGGCGGAGCTAGAAATTTTCATTGAGGGGGGCTCGATCGCCAATGCTTTCATGATTGAAGCAGTCATCGAACCGATCTTTTTACCCGTCCACTGGCCTGACCAGTCGGACCAGGTTATAGAGCTATATACCGTCATAAATAACAAAAATATATATTGCTAATTTTTAAATAAATACTAAAAGCCATAAAAAAAATAAAAATATGTTGATAAACAAGTTATATAACTTTTTATTAGTAAAAACAAAATGTATTTTTAAAAGTAAGAAACTAAGTATAAGAAAATGTTTAAATAACATGGATATTTTATCTAATAAAAACAAAATATATTTTCAAAATCTTTTCCCAACTCCCCATGAAGTTTGACCACAGACAAAAACAAATGCATCATCCCTGTCATTTGTATTACACCATATCAACCATTTTTACCCCCACCGGAATCACAAAACCATCGATGTGGGCAACGATTAACTTCAAAATCTTCTAACTACTTAAATGTCCACTTCAAGATCTCCAATCTACTTCAAGATTCCCGACGATTTTTTTCATGATCTCTGGTGATTTACTTCAATATTTCCGGCGTATATACTTCAGGATCTCCGATTCAACGATGGCTTTCAATGGAAGGTTTCCTGGTTGGCGGGGGCTGAGCACCGGCCAGCCCCCCTGCTGGCTCCGCCATTGTATATATGATTTTAAAATTATTTGAGGTCGCGTTAGAATTATATATAAATAAATAAAAGTCGAAATCATCTAGAGTAGTGAAGTTTAGCGTTAGCATTTCTACGACACGAGTCAAACATGATACAAAGATAACACGTTTGGTTAGAGACTAAGTGAGTTTTGATTAAAAACAAGACACAATTAATTCGTTTAAAAAACGACTTGGGTTTAAAAAGCTTGACAACCTATTAAAACAATGACTCAATGATTATACAATCATTAGCATAGTACCCGTGCAATGCGGCGGCGGTGGAAGTGGCGGCGACGGCGGTGTGGTGGCGGCGGTGATTGATGGTGATGGCGGGGACTATTGGTAGCGGTGTCGAGTGGTGTAGATTGATGTAAAATGTAATTGATGTAAAAGGTGACAGTGGAAATATTTTAGAAGATAAGGGTTTAGGGTGTAAATAAGTAGATAAGGGTTTAAGGTGTAAATTAGTTCATTAAGGGCAAATTGGGTAATTTCTTATAACTCCTTCCAAAAAGAGGGTTCATTAAGGGCAATTGGGTCATTTCGCATATCTTTTTTTCAACACTTTCCAAAAATAAGAGGGGTTAAAATTT
>JAOXNX010000035.1:332583-346868 GCA_028566075.1 Solidago caesia
AGTGCATCAAATAGAGTAAAAAAATGAATAGTGGATTTTGTGAGAGGAGGCCAAGTTACTAATTAGAATATATATAAATATAATGACAGTTCCATTATAATGATATAATATGTTTTAAAGATAATTCTTTTCAAACTTGTATAGGATTTATTTATAAACTAAAGTTATGCATTTATGCAACTGTTGTATATACTATGGAAATAACGTTGCATCGTAGTTATATTTGTTGTACATGTTCTAATAATTAATTCAACTGTGGTGGGCGGTGGACCCACATGAGATGCACCAATAAGAGAGATAAAGTTAAAATAGATTAGATATAAACTAATGTTCAAAAAAAAAAAGATTAGACATAAACTAAAGCAACCAATATCTAACTAAGCCGTGTACTGTATAAACTAAGTATGTACTGTAGTTTTTGTGTTTTGATTTGTTATATATATAACTAGGAAGTTCTATGCCCTGCGATGCGGGGCTCAATTGTCGTGTTGGTACGGTTTGATTATGCTAATGTAATTAAGTTGAACATACAACATGCTAATATAAAACTACTCTGTCATGGATAGGTTTGTTTAAATGTTTGTCATATCGAATATATTTTTATTTAAGGCGCACAAACACAACTTCGTTAATAAAGGGTTCAAAATCAAAGGCACGTGGCAACGTCTGGCTGGTGCCACGTGACAGGCAATCAAATATATATTTATTAAAGCGCAATACCATAACAATGTTCAAAAGGTTGCAATATCGAATACGTATATTTATTTTATGCAAGAAAACCAAGGGGTAAAAAAACAAAAACTAAAAAAAAAAACTGTAATAAAAAATAAAATAAAAAAGAATTTTACATTCACATATTACAAAAACAAATACATATATATATTAATATATACACTAAATCATTTACATTGATGATAATATAATATAATGTTTATACTAAAGCAAATAATAACTATTTGATAGCAATGACATTTTATTACACAAAAAGAAAAAAACATTTAAGCTTAAAATTGGAAACACATGTTTTCTATTGGGCCTTTGATGCCTACAAAAGTCCAGCCACAAAAACAAAAAATAAAACAAAAACAAAAAAATTTGATTAAAAAATTTATCCTTTGGTGTCTACAGAAGTCGAGCCACAAAGAAGAGGGAAGCCAAAACCAAAAAAACATGATAAAAAAAGAAGAAGAGGGAAGCAAGGGTAGAACTCATGATATTCAACTATTTAAGTTCAAAGAGAAAGAGGATACTTCATCTATCATTGTTTTTGTAAATTTATTTCAATATTTTATATATATGTTAACATGAAATTTGTGTCACTAAAAAACAAAAATTTACTATTCACATCTATTTACAATAATATAGTATATAATATAATTAGTGATTAATTCGTCTTTCATGTGATTATTATAACCATACAATAAGTTAATAACTAATCATTTATCGAGTATAAATTCTAACATTTGAGACCAAAGGGCCTTGGAGTTGGCGGGTATATAAGGTGACGCGTCTAACTAAAAGGTGGTGGGTTTAATATCATGGTGGACAATTTGTGGGTTTATTCTATTGTATGGAATACTTGACTTTCAAATTCTTTTTTTTTATAACATTTGGAATAACCTGAGATTACCGAGCTGTTTAGCCAGTCCCAATTTTAATGAGTGGTTCAGGCCTTGGCAAGCAAATTCACCACAAAGCCGAAGAGAATACCTCCACATATTTGAACTCAATTTTAGAAACTGAACGTGGGTCCATTTTAGAATTCAAGTAATTTGGTTTAAGGCAATGGCTTGCAAAATTTCTGAAATCTACATCATCCAAGTTATAATCTAAAAGCTAAACATACGCAGAAGCCCTGTTAGAAACAACATACCTGAAAACAATCTATTAGACTGGTTCCATTTTCAGTTTCACCTTTATATAATCAATCTCTTAGATAATTGCATTGTAAGTTTACTGCAAGTTCACTTTTATTTCGAAAACACTCCAGATACAACAAATGACCGCACAACAACCTAGACAAACACCAATCTAACCGCACTTAAACTAAACCAGGTCTAAATGAACCAACCCATTCATGTTGGTCAGTCGGGCTTTTACGGTTGGTTCAAAATAAGAAGCTATAGTCTTAACAAAACTTTTAATTCCATCTACAGGACACACCTTAAATGTTACCACATTGAAGGTACATAAACCTGTTCTTTCAAATTCTGAGTAGCACTTTCAGTAGGAAAACCTCTAACTGCTCCAATGGTCCACTGAGATATAATCCCAGCAGCGATAGCAAACCGAAGCTGCCTTTCAAGTACATCTTGATTTTCAAACATCTCTGGATGACTAGTCAACTTTCTCATAATACCCGCAACGACTGCATCACCTGAACCCGTTCTATCACAAGTGAAAGGCGTAATCAGTACATCCTCTGTCCCCACAACAACACCATCAAACAATGGCGAATAATAATGAAGCCGAAGTGTCCCATCCGTTACAAATAAGAACTTCAATTTATCGTGCCATAATGGGGCGATTTCTTCACGTGTGTAGTGATAATAATCTTTCCCTTTTTCTCTGGTTAAATCATAAGATTCTGCAAAGTACTGAGGCTCATAAGTTCTTCTTCTTTCGTGGTAGTGTTCATCTAGCAGGAATTCGAGTTCTTGTTTGCTGACTTCAATGATGTCGGCTTGTTCCCATGCCTTTTTTATTATTTTTCTTGTCTCGTGGCGGGACTTCCATAGGGGTAATGGAAGATTCATGTCGAAGAATACAAGGCTGCCAAATTTTTTCGACCATGAGATTGCTTTAAGTAAGGTAGCTTGCATTGAGTCAGATGTAAGGACTTCAGAATTGAAATGGAAGATTCTTGCCTGCATAAAGATAGAAACAATGGGATTATTAGGAGATAAAAGTAGAAGAAAACGTACCTCAAAGAAATCCATTTATCATCAAAAAGTTCAAACATCATAATCCTTGAATTCAAACGTTTTTATTTTTGAATCGTTTCTATTCCAATGGTCTGTCTATATGGTTAAAAGTGATAAGAAAGTTTTTCTTTCGAAACAAGAATATATTCTGTTGTCAAACTTGACCCTTAAAACTAACCCGTCCGACACTAGAGAATCAACTGTAGAGATCGGGCAGGATGGGTAACAGATTTAGGCGAGGTGGTACTTTTGTACCAAAAAGGATCTAATGCGATGGAAAGACCCACAGACACATTTTGTCCATTTGCAATAACTAATTAATGTGATGCATATAATCAAAAAAACTATATTATTTTAGGTTTTTGAATAAAACGATTTAGGAGGTTGTATGAATTTAAAATACACTTCGGGGAACTTTCAACCCGTTCGCAGCATTTTAACCCTTCTCCTTTTAATTATATATATTTTTTCATTTCACCCTGTATAAGTATGATGGGTATAACTACAGGAAGAAGGGGCATAACTACATTGCAGTCAACCAATTGTAACATTACCATACACCCATTAACATACAGCATGAACTATTGAGTACTTACATGGCTACATTCATTTAAAATCATACGGTCAATAATTAACATTACGTTTGACATCTACTGACCACCAGCATCAATTTAACCTCAGTCCTCACTAAAAGGAACAACAAAACCTATTATTATTAATCAATTAACGATAACATTACCTTAATCCCCTACACAAATTTGGTTTGACTTTTGATCACACCCATAAATCATGTTTCATTTTAAATAATCAGGTGCAATACATGTAAGGTTTTGAAGAGTATTAAGTAAGTTACACTTTATCTTATCCCAACATTTAAAAATCTTAGCATGCTTGAACCAACTGAACCCTTCACATGATAAGGATACATGTTGAAGTCAATCCTAATAAACTTTTATGACCACTCTCAAGTAATGAATGTTCATTTATAAGAGTGAATTTCTCATTTTTCAGCTTCACTCATCAAAGGTTGAAATTTCTGAAAACAGGGAGTAGTCGTATTCTTTGTAGTGTTCATGTATAGTCAGTCACAGGATTGTCCTATAAATATTCTAGAAAATTTTACAGCAGGGATTTTAACAGGCCCACTGTTTGAAGCTCTACGAATAATCATGCCTTTCTTACATGGGTAAATTTAGTTGACATCAAATTGAACTCAAAAACACTTAACTTATAAAGACTAGTAAAAACTCCAGTTATAATACTACTTTCAAAAAAGGTTGTTTCCACCATTCCTAACTGGCCCATTCCGGACCAACTCAGACATAAGTCAAGCTCACTTAGCAGCCCACACAGATGGTGGCTCAACCAACTTATTCAACTTCACAAAATAAATCAGATTCCTCCTAGGTGGATTAAACCCTGGATACTTTCCAAAATATCTCCATTTCCAGAACCACCTAGGCCTACAGCCTACATGCTGCCATGCTAGAGACATAGATTACACTACCATCAAACGAGAATTACAACTCTCGACTTTACATGTATTCTAGTTGCATCCTTAACTACTAATCCAATGTCTAAACCAGAAGCCTATAACAATCTTTTAATCAAAGAAAAACAAAACATAAACAACATTCTCTATGATAAACAATAACTTCAAACAATAAAAAAAACACAACCAAATTAGTAGTAGGAGTAGTAGTGGTAGTACCTCTTTAAGCACAGCAAGATTCAACTCAGAACTCAACAAACAATCCTCAGCTGCATCTCTAACCTTTTTGGCTTTCATCTTCCCCTTATCATCAAACTCGATCTTCATAAAAGCACATCCGGTTTTCACATTCCCATCAATCTTCACACCTCTAGTCTGCACATTCTCTTTATTCATCATCAAAACCAATTCTTGACCAAACTCATCATCTCCAACTTTTCCCATAAACGCTGCCCTGCCACCAAGTCTCACATGGGCAATCGCCACATTCGACGGTGGCCCACCCGGAGCACGAGCAAATTCCGGTGGGTCCCATTGTAACTCCTTCCATTCCGAATACATATCCGGATGCCGTTGTTGGTCCGAAACTCTAACAGTTGGTAAAAATTCTTTCTGGGCAGCTCCAAAACAACATATTAATGGTGGGTTTTCGTAATTGAAGTCAATTCCGTCATCAAAATCAAAACTTTCTGATTCTTGTTCATGGTTTTTGTCAATCTTGGTTGGTGGGGTTGTGGTGGTGGTGGTGGTAGTGGGTGATTTTTTCCGACCACGGCGAGTGGGTTTTGATGACGGTGGTGATGAAACAGCGTGGTGGTCGGAGTGAATGGAAGTTGCTTGAATAATGGGAAAAGAACGGAAGGAGATTGTTGGAGAATGAAGGATTTGAAGAAATGCCATTGATGGATGGATGAATGATGGTTTATAGGGTTTAACAACCGTGTGTGTGTGTGTAGTGTGGGTTTTCCTTATCCAATTACCTATTTTCCTTTGTTTTGGCCTATTTTACTTGTCATGGCATTCATCGGATTTTGGATGAGATGAAACCATATTCATATTCATTCCAATTCGTATTTGCATTCATTTACGGTAAGCGTCCGCTCAACCTTTTAATTGGCTTTAAGCGGAACTAATTTTGGGCCTTATTTTTGAAATCTCTAACAAAAATACATCTTTTTTATCCGGCTAAAAAAAATAAACAAAAAAGCTTATTAATGTCAGAGTTAAAATAATTATTTTTAATCTATTTTTAAATGAACATATTGTAGATACGGATTCGGTTTGACATTGGCAATTAACCAATAAACTTAGAAATCACAATAAAAATCAATTAACATAAATCACAACAAAAATCAATTAATAGTTTAACAGAAGGTGAACCTAATGGGCGACATACTTTTCAATGAGGAGTGACCGTAACTTTTGTAGGAGGTAACAAGATAACCGAGTTTATTACTTATGGATTATGAATATGGATTTGTAATGCCCTATTTTTATTAGTCCTAACCCAAAGCACTAGCCAACACATAAAATTGGAGGCGTTAACTATTTGGGGATTTTAGGCAATTGCCTAGCCTATATACACATTAGAGCCGGCCTTGTTTACAGTATATTTTATCATTCATATTTATATCTACCAATATAATAAAACAGGATTGAAGAGTTCTTGAAGCAACACTTGACGTACTTCTTCATCGACACATGTCTTTTTGATCTATTTATTAATTTAAATACTATTTGTTTACTTTTAAATATACTAGCGTGGTACCTGCGTAATGCTGCGGTGGTGGTGGTGGCGGCGACTGGCAGTGGTGGTGATGGGTAGTGTAGGCAATTGATGTAAAGGGGGGTAGTGTATGTATTTTATGAGTTAAGGGATAAATGATGTAAATAAGTGAGAGGGGTATATTGGTCATTTTACATATCCTAAAAGTGTAACTTTTCAACATAGGGTCTATAATTTTTATATAGTAGTATAGATGATAATATTTACTTAATATGATTATAATATAAAACTTGTAAAAAAGACTTATATTTAGATAAAGAATCATAATCAAACTATATTTCTAATTATTATTAGTTAAATTATTTTATATTACTTATATGGAGATAAAAATTCATTATCCTAATAACCCAAATAAAAGTGTACGTACTTTTTTTTTATATATATATACCCCAACTATCTGAATTTATGAAAAAATATGCATTGTTTGTCGTGTCGTCGAATAACAAGTTTAGACAACTATAACTAAATACAATCATAGTTATATTGATTAATCTATAACATATTGCATTCTATTGCTATACATCAAATAAACATATAATTAAAGTTAATATAATAAAAATATAGGACAGATAAAGCAAAACATGACATAGCCCGCGTATCACGCAAAGGTATTAAAACTAGTTTTATATATAAGCCAAAACAATTTAACAACATTAAAATTTCTAAAAAGATCTACAATAATGTGCGGGCTTTATACCTTGTTCATATTAATTTAAGGTGTCTGTTTTGAGAAAAAAAAAATGACTATGGATTTAAAGATATTTAGACATGGACTAAAAGTATACTTGCGCAATACTTTTTCAACTCGTTTGACTGACCTTTTCCATTTTAGCTAATACTTTTTATATGACGCTATTGTCATCCAGCACAACCCAAATCAACCGATTAACCACTAAACCGATTAATAATAAAATGGATTGATTTTGCCACTTTTACTTTTCATATTATTGTTTAAGGAGTTCACTACTCTCTCCAATGGATTATCACAAGGATTGAACTGGGAGAGATGGATCTTCATGTGGATGAGGTGGTCATGTTCTTCCATGGGACATAAGAGCATGCGTAGTGGTCTTCATGTGGACGAGGTGGTCATGGTTTCACCTGGGGTCGCCGAGGTGGACGACTACAAATCTCGTGTGGTTTTGGGGTGGGTAGCCTGCCTTCGATGGTTCCATGTTGAAAAATACACTTAGTAATTTTCTAGACCAACTAACAAGAGAAATGTCTTCACCAGGTGTTGCCTTTTATACTAGAGAAGAGGCAACAGTCTTCAAGACGTGGATGTTGATGTGAAAAAGAGATTCCATTGGTGGAGTACATTGACAATTAATGCGTCTGAATTGTCTTCTTGTTCTTTTGTCATTTCAAGCGAAAGAGAAACTTATGAAAGGATTTACACATTCTTGGATCTTTCCCAAAGATGATAAAGTAGGTCACATGACCTGTTGCATGTCAATCATGTGACCCTTAAGGTTCAAGTTTTCTCTTTCAATTTCCTGCCTATATTTGACTTACAATGACAGGATAATATCAACACATCATCTTATGAAATGGCTCGCTGAGAGCTTGCTGAAGACACACTTCAGCGACTAAGTCTTCTTGAAATCAAGCTTCTAACCATTAACGTTTTCTCCTTCCTTAATGTCCTCACCAAATATGTTTTTTCCTTTTTCAAGACGTTCAAAAGCGGTTTCCTCTTTCAATTCTTCAACGGACACCCCATATTTAAGCATCGGACTCTCAGCAAGGGAAAGATACAGATTATGATGGCTCCAAAATGATCCGGGCTTAGTCAGATCGTTTAGATCTATCCATTCCATTGCCAGCTCATGCCTTAACATCACCTTTGTACTGTGGCGGAAGTCAATCATCTTCATATTCTATAGCGATTGATCTATCTATCTAGGGTTTAGAATATTGGTTTTTGATAATTTTAAAGATTGTACCACCGTGATATTTATATACACATGGTTTTCACAAAATTACTCCCAACTTCTCAGAGATTACATATATGATCCCTGAAGTTGGCACTTTTTGATCCCTGAAGTTTGCACTTTTTGATCCCTGAAGTTGTCACTTTTAGGATGCTCAGCTTTCCAAAGCTTTTGAATGGCGGCAAAAGCAGCAACGGCTTTCTCTATCCTCTTCTCCTTGAAATCAAGCTTCTGACCATAAATGTTTTCTCCTTCCTTAATGTCCTCACCAAAATATGTTTTTGCCTTTTTCAAGATGTTCTAAAATGGTTTCATGTTTCAATTATTTAACGGAATTCCTATTTAGAAGCATAAAAAACTTGGCATGGGATATAAATGGATTATCATGGCTCTGGAATGATCCGGGCTTCAGATCATTTAGATTTATCCATTCCCTCTCCAGATCATTCCTTATCATCACCTTTATTGAGTGGGGCTGGTAGTCTCCTCCATTTTATTTTATAGCGATCCATCTATCTATCTATCTATATATATATATATATATATATCAACCTATCTATCTATCTAGGGTTTAAAATACTAATTGGTTTTTGATAAAATTTTATTTAGGGATCGATCGGACCCGAAGATTTTATTTATATACACATATATGGTTTTCACAAAATTACTCCCAACTTCTTAGAGATTACATATATGATCCCTGAAATTGGATCCCCTTCCCTTCACTTACGTCCGTTAAATGTTACTTGCACGCCGCTTTGGAGTTATTACACTTTTCATCCCTGAATGGCCATTGTGGTCTTTTGATCTTATGGTCATTCTTTAGAATTAAGCGTCCACATAGACACCACTAAATATTAATTATCAAACTAAAAAATTGTAAATATGGAGGTTTGAACTCCCAACCTTTGAATCGAAAGATAAATGAGTTTTCCATTAGAAATACCATTAAATATTAGGTATCCATCCAATCATCAACATAAACACTATTAGATGGAGTAATTTACCAATTAATTAAGTCATTATAAAAAGTCAATGTATATGATCAAAATTCAAAATTTGAAATTTTAACTATTCTCATCACATATACAACATTACATTATTACATATTGTCCAAACCGTAATTAACACGGGGCATAATTCAGTTCGTTAGAAGTTAATGTACGTAAATTTGTGGGCTCGTGACTCTTGTCTTCCCTTTACGTAGGGCTATCAATATCCGACCCAACCTGAAACCTGACCTGCAACTGACCTAAAGAAAATGAGGTTAGGGTTGAGTATTCTCGACTTGTCAACCCGCCAAACGGTCAACCTGCCAACCCAACAACCTGATTTTTTTCAGGTCGGGTCCGAGTTGGTCTTTTGGGTTGTCAGGTCGACCCGCCAACTCGAGATTTTATTAAAATATTTTTTTTAATACCTCAATCCTCTGTGAATTCTGGTGCTGATTTATTTTCTATAGTCATTTCCAAAACCATATAAATATATGATTGAACACCGAACCGTGTCTAGCTTTGGGACGTCATAAGGATCTTCGTGAATGATGAATTGTGTGTTATATAGTTGATTACTGGTTAAATGGTGATTCCCTTAAAGGTAGTTTAACGCCATTGTTGGTATAATTGTTGTAGGTTTATTCAGAATCCATACGATGATCCGATAATTGATTGCGACCTCTCCTTTTATAGGAGAGGCTTGGCTTGTTGATCAAGTTGGTCGGTGATGATCTATTCCAAAGATCTCGGTGTATCAAGATAATTGTTTATCTGATTTACTTTCTTTCGATAGTTATCTTTAATAAGTTAATTCTCTTATTATTTGGGATATAATATATCTTTAATTAAGAAAGGATTTATACCATTTATTAAATGATAATCTCTTTCCAAAGCTTCAACCTCAGTATATATGTAACCTTTCGTGTAGACTGTAGACGGAGGGGTATATCATCAATATGTTTGCATTTCTGGTACTGCTAACTTTCGAATCATATTTGCTGAACATTTGTTTGCTGACATGGTTACAAAGTATGATTCCAAAACATTAAACATGACTAAGCATGAAGAATTGTAATAATTTTAGTGTCCACTTTCAATTAATAATCGTGTAAAAGAATCGTAATAAATGAATGATTAAATGACTAGTAAAGATGAATATCTGCAAGTGCTAGATAAATGAATGAAACAATAGCAGCGTAACTTTTCTGATATTTCAAAACCGACTCATCTGAGGTTTAATTAGAAGATTATTGGACTTGAATCTGGGCTAAAGTGCTAAACTCATACATGCAGTATCTATACTACTATACAAAACATCAACCCTTCCTCCCTTTTTTCCTTCAAATTATAGGTTTGATGTACCTAAAATGTCCCTCACTATTCAACAAACCTATCACCGAGATAAATACCCTTGATGAAATAATTTACAGCATCTATCTCTAAATTCCTAAAAACACTAAACTACACCTTTACATCAATTACCTTTACATCAATAACCTATACTACTTGTCGTCGCCGCAACCGCCACTAGTCGCCGCCGCCACCACCACCACCCGCCGCCGCCACCATCCGGCTCTGCCACAACCTACACTACTCGCCGCCGCTGCCACCAATCGTCGCCACCATCACCCGCCGACCACACCGCCACTACCACCGCCGCCATTACCATCGCCGCCGCATCGCGCGGATATCCGTCTAGTCATATAAAGCAAATGACCCCCCCACCTTTTATCAAAAAAGAACTTGATTTACCCAAATTACCTCTTCCCTTAATTCATTATTTTAAAATATCTACTTGATATAGCTATAATACTTAATGAAATTAATTTAAAACATCTACTCTTTTAACTACTAAAATAGCTATACTATCACATTTTATATCAATAACTTTTACATCAATAGCCTACACTATTCGTCGCCGCCGCCGCCACCACCAGTTGCCACCACCACCACCCGTTGTCGCCACCACCACATCGATCACTACCACCATCACCGTCGCGTCGCCCGGGCATCTGTCTAGTATATGTTATACATATCTATTGTTGTAAGCCAGTAAGTAGTAACATTTTTTTGGCAAAAGAGGAAAGGGGAAGAATTTTTTAAGATTTCAACTTCGTTGAAACTTGATACAAATATACCCGACGATTGGAGAGCTTGGTTAAAGAGATAAGTGTCTCGAAATGTAATCAACCTATGTCTATTGTGTATATCCAATTAAAATTTTTTCTATTGTTGGAATTTAACTTTCACATACTTGTTATTTTATGTACCATATCCATCAAAAACTTTTAAACCAAAACAACCTGTTACTAGACATGGCAGCTTATTTGGATGACACGGTACATGCAATAACAAAAATTTGAAAGATAGATACTACGAAATATATATTAGTTGGATATACAAGCATAGTTGACTTATCCCATATAAAAACATATGATCATGAAAACTTCTTCATGATTGATAGGTAAGAGACTTGGAACAAAAAATCCGTGCATATATCAGGGTTGCAGGCAATAAAGAAGTACAGAAGCGAGTACTACACATATATAAGCACATATATTGACAGCTAGGTTAATTAATAAGATCAAGAACCTCTTTAATATATAAGTGGTTAACCTGTTTTTAGGTTTTTCTCATATCATGATGACATAATTCTCAAGCTAGTCTCGTATAACATGGTTTCTTAATGTTGCTTGAGAATCTATTCCTAGCCGAAGCTCAAGATCCACTTCAGTTGGCGACGATGATAATGAAGAGATTTTATTTGATATGATGCATGATTCATTTGTAGACGACGATTCAATACACAGAGATAGTTGCAGTGATGGTTTTTTGAAGTTAACACCGTGATCTTTCTTTCTAGGGCTTTCGGGGCTATTCTCTTCTTCTGTGAAACTCCATGGCCTCTTTGATATACCATCACCTTTCTCATCACTGGAGGACTGTGATTCATCATGACCATGATCCATAGAGTTGATACCCTTTGTGGTTTCCGTAGTAATTGTGGTTTCTTGGATCGATTCTTGTAACCTAGCAGCCCTATCTTTTCTATGGACATTCATGTGGCCACCTAGTGCTTGTGCATTCGAGAAGCCTCGTTTGCAGAATGTACAAGTATAAGACCTACTTTCTTGTTCAAAATCGTCGTTATTGGTGCATATTGCTATATCTTGAGAAGGTCTTGTAGTTTCAGGTTTTTTGATTTCCATATCAATTAAGTTGTTCTACAAACAAAGATAGAGAAAGATATATATGGCTAACTATATATATAAAGAGAGAGAGATTCAAATTGTTGAAGAAGGGGACATATATATATATATATATATATATATATATATGTGTGTGTGTGGTCCGAGTTCAGTGAATCCAAAGTGTTACATGTTTTGTTTAACTAAAAAAAAGGTTGACTTTTGTTATAAAAATTGCAAGGGACATGGTAGTTACGGATGTCTGCTGCTTTCATTGCATGCGGAGGATTTCATCACCACTTTGGTGTGTATTTCTTCACAAACAAAAAACACTCCAAATTCCTTTTAGCTAATTAATTAATTAATGGATCAATTATCAATTTGTAACCAGTATATATATATATATATAATGATATAATATACACGTACAAGAGAGAAGAGTAAATTCATAAAAGAGGGTCTCAGCTGCTAGGTTACAAGAGAACAATACAAATTTAAATACGCAAGAGCTTGCAAATTCTAGTCTAAAACCATTTAAATTTGAAGCCATTAAATTGATTGGTAACACAATATATTTAAAAGAGAGAAGAGCAAATTCATATAAGAGGATCTCAGGTTTAGTAGCCGGCCAGCTAGGCCTTGAAAATAAATTCTGATTCCAGTTTCTTCAGATTACCCCAAATAAGTCAATCGTTTGAGCAATTAAATCAAATTGGGCCGCTAATTTGTTGGAATTGAGCCTGCATGCTCGGCCGAAGAAATGAAACCAGGCGGCCTTCAGTGGGTAGATCAGGCCGGGGCGTTCCACCATTTTTTTTAATGCGGTTCCAAAATAGTGACCGCGTGAGACAAACATGTGAATCGCAGTCTCAATATCATCATCACAGGTAGGACATTGAGTGGAATGCAAGTCAATAATTCGATTGGCCAAGTTTGAACGGGCCGGTTTGGGGTCTATTGCGGGCAAGCCTACTCCAACTCTCCAAGCATGATATCGAATTTTTTGGTAAAGTGTAAAGATAAATTGAGAGATCGATCGAACAAATTAGTACGCAAAAATGTTGATACAACAGTTACAGAAAAACAAAAAGAAAGTGTTTATCTTTTTTTCATGTAAAATATATACAAGTACGTGTAAAGTACATGTCGTGATATGGAGAAGCAGTTATCCGCATGAAGAAAACCTAACTGTTGCTTTCAAACATGCATGATGCGCTACCAGTAACATTGAGATTTTTTAATTCCTTGTATCTTGCCGGACCAAACCATAATTTAAGACACAAAACTATACGTATACTTTGACTTTCTGGATAAGAGTTGACATGTCTTATTAAAACAAACTTAATTACTGTATATATATATACTAGTTTAACCTCGGTGTGTTAATGATTTTGTATATTGGTATAACATCCAAGGACAAAAACCAATGTATATTGTTATAACATCCAAGGACAAAAACCAAATCTATCTATAATTTAGGGCTTACTTGTCCCAATTAATCAATTTTCACATCAGATTTTAGCTTAGTTGTCAATAGATCTTAATATTTGATTTATTTTCAGGCCATGTGTGATGCCACATGGTACCAAGTCAAATGAATTAGTTAATCTTTAAAGTTAGTCATATGTTTTACTCCATAAGATTAGTTTGAGACTTCAGTTGTTATTTATTATTCATAATAATCTAAAATCTAATAGTTAAAATTAGTCATAGCCACTTAATGTTAATATTTTCTACGGCTTCTTTTTTTTATGCTTTTATATTTTCCAATTACATTTCCATTGAATTTATATTTGTCAAATTTTTTATGTTTTATTAAATGATTTTATTTGTTTTTATTATAGGTGACAAGATTTATGTATATTTAAAGAACTGTCCGCTGGAAATATATTGTTGAGTCCCGCTGAAGTGTACAGATTTGTTGATGACAATCTGATAGTCAATACTTAGTTGTTTTCTTTTGGTT
>JAOXNX010000035.1:362627-378474 GCA_028566075.1 Solidago caesia
AGAGAATGTCGTCAACCTCAAATTACTATCTAAGGTTGCATGTATTTATTTTTTACATTTAAGTTAAGAAATAACAGAAATACCTCTCGTTTCTTTGCAACTTCTTCGGTCTCCTCAAGTTCAATGTCGAGTTTCTTTCTCTGGATATTTTCTTCTGCTGTAAAGAAGTCATCTTGCTCTTGTTTCCCAACACCTAGTTTTGAATCTCTTATTCCTGACTTGATGGGTTCAGTTATTCCTAACATAAGACGACAACAAGAAGTAAAATTTGAGAACCTTTTCTAGTGTAGACACTCAGGTGCATAAATATATCAATGTGTGTAAATGCGGTATGTTTAACGTTTCCTAGACCTAATATGCCCAATATAATTGTATTTGTGTTTTCTGGACCTGATAAAGTTCTATCTCAACTATGAGAAGACAATAAAATAAGCAAAGGAAAAACAAATTATCAATAGGATCTGATCAAATATCAAAGCTAGATGAACTTGATAATAACAAAATAAAACATTGAACCGAAACTGAAACCTCACAACAAAGAGAGATAAGCGACGAAGGAGATAGGCTTCGCAAATGAATAAAGCCTTAAAGTAATAGTAGCAAATTAACAATCTTCCACCAGGAAAAAATCAGTTATGCAAACAAAATAATACATCGGGCTTAAACCTAAAACTGGCAAGATCTGCTAACCATTTGACTAGAGGATGTGAGGATAAAGCTTCATCAAGACCAGAGAATGAAAGACAAAAAAAAAGTAAAATATAGAAAAATTCATGAGGGAATTCACTACAGAACATACTAACCACATTTCTTTTATCAACCAAGGTATTGGTGTTTATATTTTCTTTTATAAACTAAGGTTTGAATTCTGATATTTATCTTTTCTTTTCTTTCGTATTCTTTATTAATTGTGTGACTTTTAGTTACAAATAATTATTATAATTCTTTTTTTTTTATTCGCTATATATATCACATATATATTTAGTAAGGGGTTTCTAATTTTTTTTAGTAATATGTATATAGAAACCGGTTTTCATAGGGTTTCTATTCTTTTTTTATGGCTATAGAACCCAGTTTCCATACTTGAATGGCATTTGGTTTGTTTTTTACTTAAGTGCGCTTTTTTTTCCCGGGTTCGCACTTTTTTTGCGCCTCTCGCCTAGGCCCCATTTGGGGTCATTGCGCTTTGAGTTCGCTTTCGCCTTTGACAACTATGGTTTGACAAGGATGGTAGCTTGTACTCAATTGCAGTTTTGTTTGGCTTAATCTAAACAGCTCCTGCCAGAAATTGCTAAGAAATATAACGTCCCGATCAGACACAATGGAACGGGGAAATCCAAGAAGACGCACATTCTCTTTGCAAAATACCGAGGCCACGCTCCTAGCTGTGTACGGGTGAGATAAGCATAAAAAATGCGCTTACTTACTCAACCTATCCACTACCACCAAGATTGTGTCAAAGCGATTAGAAAGAGGCAGCCCGACAATGAAGTCCATAGAAATATCTTCCCAAATACGGTGTGGGATAGGTAGGGGCTGGAGCAGACCAGCTGGAGATAAGGTTTGAAAAGTGGATGGCGCGTTAGTAAGGCCAAAAGGCATAACCTTAAACTCATAATGCCCTGAATGTGTTCGAAAGGAGTTTGGGTAACGGTAGGGTCTAATGTTTGGTGGGGTGGCATTGGGTATTAGTGGAATTGAGTGGGTTTGGAAACGTGTGGGTGGTAGGTCTTGTGGTTCCTCAAAAACAGTAGAGTAACAGGTCACAATGGGTTGTAATAAGGGAGGGATGATAGGGTTAACAACCGGGTCAATTGCTAAATGCTTAAAACTAGATGATCTTTGAGGACCAGAGGGAACCCCCTATAATTTGTTTTTTTTACCATCAATTGTAAAAATCATAAATAACTCCTTCCAATTGGCTTGGACGGTATTTAGAGTCACAAGCCATTGAATTCCCATCACTAAGTCAGCTCCTCCTAAAGAAAAAGGATGAAGATCTTGGGTGATCTTGAGATCATCCACATGCACAGTAAGGTCTTTACACACTCTGGACACATTGGATCACATCTCCATTTCCGATTTGAACCCCAAATGGTGGTACTAATTGAGTAATCAGTTTTAACTCATTGACTAGCACATCAGATATAATATTATGGGTGGAGCCTCCATCCAACAAGATGAGTATTTCAGTAGAGTTTAGCGTACCGTGTATTTTCATGGTGGTTCGGTGTGATTTTCCTAGGATTGCATGTAGACTAATCTCAGCGGTATCTTCTGGAGCAGATTCAAGGTCTGATGGCTCGTTTGGGGGCTGTTCATTTGCTTCATCGTCCACTTCCAACACTTTGAATGTTCCCGTTTTGCAGTGGCGACCTGGACCGTATTTGTCACCACACCGAAAGCGCCCTCCCTTCAGGAAACGGGACTGTTTTTCAACATTGGTAATTCGGTTAGGAGTTTTGGTTTCGGTTCTTTGCGGCTTAGATGTTGAGGCTGAGTAGGCAGAAGGTATAAATGGTTTTGAGTCAGGTTTAAGTTGGGAATTCAATGTGGTTTTCTTTTCTGGGCGGGAGTGTTGCAATTTGGATTCGAACTCAAGTGCTAGGCTCAGTGCTTTATAAACGGTGTGGGGTTTGTGGATACGGATGTCAGCTTTTAATTCCTCCTTAAGCCCATTTAGAAAGACCCCCATAAGACAATGATCAGGCCAGTTTTTGACCCGAGATGACCTCCTTGAAAACTCTTGTCTGTACTCGTTGACGGAACCGGTCTGTTTGGTGCTACATAAGTACTCGTCCGGGTTTTGAAACTCGGGCGGTCCGAAGTGCTTCTGTAAAGCATTGGTCAGTTCTTTTCAATAAGTCAGTTCCTGTTCTGCACATAACCAGGAGTAGAGGTCCAAGGCATCTCCCTCCAAGTGCATTGCAGCCACATCAACCTTCTCTTCATCACTAGTGTTGTAAAATAGAAAATATTTCTCTGCTTTAAGATCCAACCCCTCGGATCACCATCGCTAAAATCAGGGAACTCGATTTTATGATAGGGTCGGCGACTGAAATTGGAATAACTAGACTCTTCATCGTCAAATTTTATGCCACCGTTCTTTGATTTTTCTCTAGCCGCTGATTGTCGTTTTAATTCAGCCATGTCCACTTTTAAGGACTCCATGGCCTCAAGTTTCGCAGCAATGGAAGCCATCTGTGCTGCAAGGGCGTCTAGCGGGCTCCCATCGGCTTCGTTAATACTCCGGGTATTTACCATCGTAGCTTCTCAAGCTTCCCGGCAATGGAACCAATGATAGAATCATAGAATCTATAAAATTAAACAGGCAACTGAATGATTGGAATTAAAAGGCCAAATTCGAGAAGGGCAAAATCTCCAGTACTACTAAATACGATAACTAGATTTTTCAGAACAAAAAACAAAAGAAAACATGGCCTGTTATTAATTAGATAGAGTCGCTAACTGCCCCTGGAGTGCGGGTCTTGAATAACTCCCCAGTCCCCACCACTCCAATAAGTTGTTGCTGTGTTGACCCATCGGGTCTATCCAATTCCCTAAGATCACATCCAGCCCAGGCCCAACATAATTGAGCTCACCTGATCCAACCCTTTTCTTTCTTTTCCTGGTGTACACGTGCTGGATTCTATCATGATTCTTACTTTGGTAGATTGAAGTAAAAATAAATGTGTTCAGTTTTCACAATTTCTTGTTTTTGTTTTTTTGCATGTTATCTTTTGTAGTTATCTTTTCCATCAAGTCAAATAAGTTCGATGTAAATTTGCATACTCATTATGAATTTCCTGCTGGTGACTTTATCACAATCTAGCATTAATAAGTGTTTGACAAAGCTTTTTGATTAAACTTTCAGGCATTTTCTGGGACTCAAAATGTTTCAAGTCCACAAAAAGAGGAAGCATGGAGAGTTAACGTGCGAATCCAAGGTTGTGACCTCAATCATGGATATCTGTGTGGCACCATGGAAGCTCTAAATGTTCCGATGGCAGATACACCAGTAAGCAGCATAGTTTAAATGGGTATATTTTACTAGGCTTTTGTTAATTCAGAATTATTTTTATTGTCTACTTTCTTTTATGATCTTACTTAAATACAATCTTACACTTCGTTCTTCATTCTTCCGACAATCTATAGTCATGAGCAGCGGCGGACGTACTTGAACATGAGGGTATGCACTGCATACCCTATGAGAATTATTAGCCATGTTAAAAGTATAGAAAATTGAAAATATTGAACGTTAATATATTGAGTGCATAGCCTACAAAAAGTCAGTGCATACCCCGTTTGCTATCTTTGATTCTTTCCTCTCTTGTTATGAAACAGTAGCCAATTAGAAAGGGGGAATGTGTTAGGACTAGTTTTACACCAATTGAATTACTATGTAGTTGTTATTCTTTCATTCTAATCATTAATTTATATGTATCTGCTATTATTATTTTTATGTCAAAAGCCATTCACCATTTTAAATGGATGAAAATGAAACATATTTTTTTCCCTAACATATAAGTATGTGTTCATTTTATGTCCATGTTCATTCGTTTATTCGCTTAAACCTAAACAAATGAACATGAATACAAAATTTTGCATGTTTAAGTCTTCGTCTACTTTCGTTTGTTCGGTTAAACTTAAATGAATGAACATAAACAAGTCTTGTTCGTGTTCGTTCGATTCATTTACAGCTCTATCCGGTTTTTTTCCCGATCGCCCCAAGATGTTTCAAGTAACATTCGAAACCGACTCTTTTTGAGACCTTGCAAACAACGCATACGGCATACCCTGTTTAGTATTTCTAGATCCGCAACTGCATGACACTCATGACCAGTGGCAAATCTAGAAATACTAAACAGGGTATGCCGTATGCGTCGTTTGCAAGGTCTCAAAAAGAGCCGGTTTCGAATGTTACTTGGCACATCTTGGGGCAGTTGGGAAAAAACCTGGATAGAGTTGTAAATGAATCGAACGAACACGAACAAGAGTTGTAAATGAATCGAACGAACACGAACAAGACTTGTTTATGTTCATTCATTTAAGTTTAACCGAACAAACGAAAGGAGACGAAGACTTAAACATGCAAAATTTTGTATTCGTGTTCATTTGTTTAGGTTTAAGCGAATAAACGAATGAACATGGACATAAAACGAACACATACTTATTTGTTAGGAAAAAAAAAATATGTTTCATTTTCATCCATTTAAAATGGTGAATGGCTTTTGACATAAAAATAATAATAGCAGAATGAAAGAATAATAACAACTACATAGTAATTCAATTGGTGTAAAACTAGTGCTAACACATTCCCCCTTTCTAATTGGCTACTGTTTCATAACAAGAGAGGAAAGAATCAAAGATAGCAAACGGGGTATGCACTGACTTTTTGTAGGCTATGCACTCAGTGTATTAACGTTCAATGTTTTTAATTTTCTATACTTTTAACATGGCTAATAATTCTCAGAGAGTATGCAAGTCATGTTCACGTACGTCCGCCGCTAATGTCTTGTTTAGGACTTGTTTCTAATCAAATTTCACATTCCTGCTCAAACTTTCTTTTAGAGTCTTTAGGGTACAATTTTTATAGATGTTTGGTGACTAATTGATTCACAAATAATACATTATGTTGTGTAGAATGCTCATTTATCTTGGGTGAAATGTGTATTACTACTAGACCTAATCTGGGATGTTAAACCATCTATAAGAAGTCTTTTTTTTTGCACCTTTAGAAACATAAGCTATGAATTACATAATGCTGATAATACTCCCAACAATTGTTACTACACTTATATAAAAAAAATAACGACACCTGTTTAGGCCTTCCTTGTATGTTGAAATACTCTTTGAACACAATACAAAGCAAAATCATGTTTCTTGACTTTTTCCACAATAAAAATATATACTAGATTTTACTTCAGTCACAATTACCATACATCTGTCCATAATGCTTTTTGACTTATTAATTCATGCAACTTACCAAAATAATCAACTGCAGGTGGTCACTTTTTGGGAGGGAGAAATTGTTGATACTAAGAATTATACGTTCTTTACCAACAAATGGAAAGCAACGTAAATTTTCTTCTTTACTCTAAAGCTTTCGCCTATGATAATTTTTGTTTGTAGTTTCTTCATTTCTTTTAAGTTACTGGGAAAAATTGATGGATTATACGAAGAGACACTTTTTTCTCATCATTCATTACTTTGCTAATTGTGACAGGTCAGAAGTCGACATAGATCACTGGACAAAATTTCCCTCTTTCTCACCACTTTTAGTAAGTCCTTGACATATGTCAGCAGAACATATTATTATAAATTATTTTTTGTATGCATAATATTCGGTTCTTGTCAGAGCCAAGTTGAAGTTGATGGTGGAAAATCGTTGGATCTAAGCAACTATCAGTATATATTTATGGTAATTTGGCTTACTTATCTCTTGTCTTCTTGGTTGTCATTTTGGTGTTTTATCTAATTCCAGCTATCATTTTCATGATCACCGATAGAGGTGGAAAGTTTGACCCATTTTACTTATGAATAGGCTGATATGGATTATGCGTCTTATCCAACGGGTCAAATAACCTGTTTTAAAGTTTTTAGAAAAATTGGAAATGGATCAAATGCGTCGAAAGGCATTTAAAGTTTTTTTTTTTTTTCATACAAGCTGCTAAAATAGCATGATGCTTAAGTTTAGATTAATTTGTGGTCTTATTTAACACACTATTCATTTATAGAAGTTGAAAATACTCAAAAGGACAAATAATACTTTGGGTCAACACTACCCACCCTGTTTTGCTTGGTACAAAATTTATTTGTCTTGGCTCTTCACCCATTCAATCGACCCGCTCTAGCTATGACAAGCCAATATTTTTGGATGGCTTACTATTTTTCTCTGCCATGATGTAGAGATGGAAAGAGCAATACTTTGTGAATGTTGGAGCTGATTGCGGGTTGACTATAGCTGGCTTTTACTATGTTTGCTTTTCTTGTGTGGATGGTTCGATCAACGGCTACTATTATGATCCAAATAGCAGGTGATTCATCTTTTGTATTTCGTTATGTTTTGTTACAAAATCATCCATTTTATGGTTAATTTTCAGTAGAGGTTTTGACCCATTTTATTGTGAATGGGTCCATTTGGTTATGTTTATTAAATAATGTCTTAAATGGGCAAGATTAAAAATAGCTTAGAAGGAAACGGATTGAAAGTCATCCATAGTGTATTTATAATGCGTAAAACCTTGTAATTCGTTTAATTAAAAGATACAAATTGACAACTTAATAAATAAGTTAAAAAGGTAGACAAAATGTTCCGGTTAAACCAAACCCACTCATACTATGGTTTACCAAGTTTGATATGTTACCAATTTACCTTGAACCATTTTGCCCCTCCAGTTTGTAGCGCACCTTGTTTTTAGAAGTAAAGATGATGATTGATGAATCGTTTCTCTTAACTTTTACAGCCCATTTCAGAAGCTTGAGCTGAAAACAACCAATGAAGGAAGATCTGGTTTCAGCTTCTCGTCTTATGAATTGCAATAAGAGTATATGTTTGTCCACGTCAAATGACAGTATCGTCAGAAAAAATTAATGGGTTTTTTACTTGACTTGCCAGATGGAACTTTAATCTTTACATTTTAATTTTAATTGTGTATTTAACGTATGAATGCACAATTGTAATCCCTCGTTTCCTTTTTGAAGCTTCTAATCCTGGATATATATGTATATTGTGAATTTCCGCAATTTCACTAAATTCGATAGAATATAGATGAAGAAGCCACATAGAGCCTTTCGATTCTTCAATAACTCCAGCCCAGCCCTGCAACCTAAACCAATGTTAGTTATTATGGCATTCATAACAACCTTTATAATTGAATGTCAAAACTTTTCAGAACAAAAATTAAGAATAATACATCACATTGATTGATGTAGATTAAGTGATTCGCTTCGTTTAAAAACAGTTTAAATAGTGTATTTTGTACTGCTGCTGAGAGTGTGCACAAACAACGCACAACAGTGTTTGGTTTCAAGAGATTGTATTTGGTTGCTTGTCGATTAAGGATTAAAGTCTCAATTGAAATATGTATGAATTAAAATGCCGTTAAAAAAAATAATAATATAATAATAATGTATGTAATGTGCATGTCGTTGTATTAAAAGGTGTATATAGCATGGGGTGGAGCCATAACGGGTTAGAACTTAGAAGGGTTTAACTTTTTTCCATCTTGTGTAAAATAATGGATATTTATTTAAAGATATTTTTTAAAATTTGACCCAACAATATTATGTATATATGGTATTTTTCTAAATTTATACTCTCGATATTTATTTTTTAGTTTTGACCCCAGGCATATTTTGCTAAACACTTATACTATTAAAAGCAGTTGCAAACTATTTGGCTACATGTAAACTTGGTCAAACATTCCCATTATTCGAGTTTAAAAGTTGCGGAGGAAGAGACATGGAAATGAAACATTGGAAATATCATTTATTAATGAAAAACAAGTTGAGATTTTTCATTGGTAATCATCTTAGTTTTCAATAAAATCAAAAAAAGTTCTTTTAGTTGCATATGAATAACTAAAGGATGTTATATAAAGGATCACTAAAGTACTCTTCTCCAATTGGAAATTGAAATGGTCATGGCCTCCATCAACGTCCAATGAATAACATCAGCTCCAAGACCTACTGTCGCGGGTTCAAAGCCTCTCCCCCTCAAGCTCAAACGACTCTTGGATATGGAACAAAGACTCATCAGGTTATTTCTCTATCAGATCAATGAAGACTTGCCTCCAAAATGTCATCTTCGAACCAAAACACTCGAATTTCCCTTGGAACAACTTAGCCCCTCTCAAAGCTAACATTTTTGGCTTGAGACTTGGAATGGATCGGCTACCAACCTCCAACCTTCTACTACTACGCAACATACCTTTAACCTCTACAACCTGCTCCATGTGTAATACCTTTGACGAAATGTCATGTTTGTTGACTGCTCCTTCACTCGCATACGGCAATCCATCCTTTCTTGGTGCAAAGTTCCGCTGATAAGACCATCCCATACCAGAAAGTTATTCCAACTTCTCTAAGGCTTCACAATCACTTCGATTTGCTCAGTGGCGGATCCATGTGGAGAGCACATATCCTAAAAAAATTAGTGTTAAATTATTTTTTTTTAATAAAATTAAATTGTTTTTTAGTAATAGCGCATATCCTAAAAAAAATGAGTGCATATCCTAAGTAGACATAACATATCTTGTAGTGTTGATGGTTGACTATTTGATTAAAAAACGCAATTTCAAAAATATTATTAAATTTTGCATACCCTGCTATATTTTTCTGGATCCGCCACTAGATTTGCTACGAAGGAAATCAAAGCCACCGGCTTCTTTATGGGCATCTAGATCAAATTCATTTAGCATGATGTAGTTTCAACTTTTAATTCGTTGTAATCCATTTGATCCTATGTATTTTTTAGCTTCTTGCTTTATATTTTAATAAAGTTGAAAAGTTAAAAAATAAAAATTATAAGCGTTATCTGTACGAAAAAAAATAAAGGTATACATCTCAAACACCAACAGAAAAACCGAGATCCAAACATAAGAAAATAAAAGGAAGAAAATGGAGAAAGAAGCGATGATGATAGCAGCAGCAGCATCTCAAGAGGTTTCAGTGGACTTCAAAACACTAATCGATTCTCATGATTTGGATTCTCTCAAGCAATTGCAACACCTTATGTACTTACATCACTTTTGTTTAATTATTTATTTTTATATTCATATCATACGCTCTGGCCGGAGGCCTTTGGGAACTGGGGTAGGGGTAACACTTTCTACGTCTTGACCGTCCGGATTGGGTACTTTTGATATTGATGTTGTTGATGTATATAAATGCAGATTGGGGCGTCTGCAGGATAGTAATGCAGTTCTTTCACATTTTAACGATTACTCTCAGCAGTGTTTTTCCGA
This sequence comes from Solidago caesia, assembly GCA_028566075.1. Lineage (NCBI taxonomy): Eukaryota > Viridiplantae > Streptophyta > Magnoliopsida > Asterales > Asteraceae > Solidago > Solidago caesia. The sequence goes on from JAOXNX010000035.1 coordinate 372,596, forward strand.
GGTTTCCACCGATCTTTCTACGAATACGCGTCTCTTAAGATCCATGAAATCGGACTTAGATTATATATTCCTTAAACTCAGGTGATTATATATATCTTTGCTTACATATTATCAACTCACTGCTGCTATTTATATACATCTATATGTGATTGAGAAAATTATGTATTATATAGCAGTAAAGTACTAAATTATACCCGTTAAACATGTCACATATCTGCATATAAAACGTACCTAGATCACTATCAGAATGATTTAAGCCTAAGGGGGTGTTTGGGATTGCGTTTTGGAGAAATTATCTGATCATTGTGTTTTTAAAACACAAATGATTTTGGCTAGAAAAGTGATTATCTGAGTTTTCACAGGGAGAAAACGCAGTTTTGAAAAAGCAGGTTGGAGCATTGCTAAACCACTTGGCTTTTGTTGCCAGTAGTAATGCTAGACATTGCTAAGCCATAATTGGAAAATGAGAAATAATTAATGTTAGTGAAAATGATAGAAAATCTATTTGTAAGCAATGTTGAACATTATATTGTTTTCTCAACAAAAAATAAATAAATAAATAGAAAAACGTGAAACTTACATGCTACACGTCATAAATTTCAACAATCATAGTAAGTATTATCGTTTCTGTATAAACATCATCTTCTAAATTCCAACAAGTTGAGGATTAATTCCAAATAAAGAAAAGCCTACCTAAACTTTGACTGAAATATGCACACAACACATGACAATTTGGAATGTCGTAATACAACTAATGTAGAATATATTTGTAATAAGATGCTATATAGTTGATTGCTTGAAGTACTATTGGCTGTTATTTTTTACCATAATCATCTACAACACATGGCCAGTTTGGTTCTTGATGTCATCATTGAAGTTGTTAATCATATTTATGTCATGGATCAGCTATGCTATACATTAAAATGTTGTCTTCTAATATCATGGGGTACAATAGCAGTGATGTGGCAGGTGGTGCAAACTGGTAGATTCCTATTATTATGGGGTGCTATTGCACGTTATTTCTTTTATGTATGTTTTTTAGTTCAGCTGCACAGATGAGTAAGTTAGTTTTGCTGAACAGAGGAGTAACTGGTCTATGGCTATTTGAATATGTAAAACTTGCGTAACCTATGAGAAACTAGACATGAACTCTGAAACCTAAAATCTTGCACTCATTTTTAGTTCATTTGGAGTAGAGGCATATGAATCACCTGATTATATGAAATTTGAAAAGCTTTCGTTTCTTTGTTCTTCTATATTGTCAAATCTCTCAGAAAATGTCAAAAACACACATGCATAGATGATACAATTTAGACATGGGATCAGAATATCTAGGATCAGATTTGGCATCCTTATAGAGTTTAGGAACTTGTGTCCAGATTGGTTTATCTTTTGTAAATATATTAGGATTGTGGAACTTGTGATGCAACAACTGTTTTTGCTACATTTGGAAGACATGGAGATGTGTCGAGTTTGGAACATTAAAATGACGGCATTTTTTAGACCTGCGAGCATCTGAATCTTCAAACTATAAACCGGGTAAATTCACTGTGGAGCCCTAAGGAAGACATACCACTGTCTGCTTGCTATGGAGTAAAAGTTAACAAATCCTCCGATAAGGAAGACTTAGGTGGGGTTGAGATAGAGAATCAACATTGGGACCGACAAGCGGAATTCAAGTTGACATTCCAGCTTTCATAGGATCACTTCACAGAGTTTTTTTAGTGAGTTTGGAAAACCAAAAACTACTTTGATATTATGTGTGTACCTTTGGAAAGCTTAGTCAGGTATGTTGCTTGTGAACTCAAAGGTTCCGTCTTATTATGTTGGGATAATCTTCGATCTTCTACCAACGTGGCTGAAGAGGAGACAACTGATGTTTGCTCGTTTTCTTCGTGTCAACTACGCACAAATCTTGTTCTCTTTGCATCTAAATTGTCGGCAATCATCTCATAATTTTGGCAGAGTATACCCAAGAGTTTATGTGACTACCTTTAGTTAACCAACTAAAGGAGTCCAATGTACAAGAAGTTGCAATGTTCAAAAATGGTATTCACCTCGATTTACAGCTTCATAAAAAGTCTGAGCATCCAATAGAGGTATGAAGTCTTGAATATCGGGGAAAAGACCATGGGTGAACCTTGAAACTTGTTGAGTGTCTGACTCGTTTAGGTGGTTTTGGGAGGATACTCGCATAGCATATTGTATCATGGATTGAGATCGTTGACAACAATATTGGTACCAGGTGAACATTGTTTGTGCATAGTCGATATGATAAAAAATTGGGTAAGCATTAGTTGTTTCATCATCAGCCACGTTATGTTCGGCTGATTTTATCGGAAACAGTGATCTGCTTGAAGATTATATCACTCAATTGATGAAGTTTTTGATGTGAAGTGAGTCTGCAAAAGCTAAGATGTCCTATTGGATTCTGGTGTGGGTCCCGAAGTTGTTCTCATCTGAGAAGTCGTGGAGGTAATGTTCTCGTACGGCGGTGTGTCTATGCTGACTGCAATGGCTCTTCTTGGTTGGAGATTTTGATTTAAGAGGTCTATTGAATCCAGGCATTTTTTCCACTTTGTTGCTGCAGCGTTTGGAGCTTTGGAGTTAACAAAGGGGCACTTCATGCATGTCAATGACACAGTAACCTAGAGATTGAATACTCGTTCACAATAATAATTAAAAAAAAAAAAAAAGCAGATATCTTTTCTTAACTGGAAAATACCTACACACATCCTGTTGGAAGTTGAACTAACAACCTCTTGGTTGTCAGGTGTAAGAACAAATCCTTGCATTAATTAAGATAATATTATCAAATGAGGCTGTAAGCTGAGTCTTAAAATATACTCGCAAACATGTGATGACTCGAATATGTAGGTCGAATCTGACATCTCTGTCTGTTAAAATAGAGGCCCAGGTGTAGTAGATAAGCTAATTGCTAATATATACTCTTATAAGCTCGAAATGAATAGTTAGAGATAATGCTTAGGCTCCAAATCGCATCTGTTCCCACGTCTGGTTTTGCGATTCTCTTAGGCCTGCCATCATGCATTGAAATAGCAGGTGTTATTGTTAAGGCCTCTGAAATCAGTTTATTCTTCGTGTGTTCCATTTTTATTGATTGGGATTTGGATCATCTATATCGGTGTGGGGTGTGTTCCATGATCTTCAATGTGTTGAAGGAAAACCCAAAACTAAGATGTCCAACTTCAAGTTCAAAATCCATTTTATAAATTCCATAGAAACTGATTGAAAGCAAAAAATACAACTGGAACCATATGAAGCTGAGTTCACACAAATCATGTGCTTAGCACTTGGATTCTGAAACAGTTTAAAACTAGTTGTGCTGTTATGTTTATAATTTTTTTGGGGAAAATAATTTGTGTCGTCTTCTTTCAGAGGTATGAAATCCAAGATCAAAGCCACATATCCTGATGCATTCCCGGATAATTCAACTATAGAAGCTCTCGATAGAAGGCCGGATTTAGAAGTATCCCGGTGAAACTATATAACACTCCATCTGACATTACCGTTTTTGTTCTGTTCTTTTCATGAAAGTTTCGATTTCTCTTGAGATGGTATTTCAAAGGTAACATAGACATCAAAGGTAACATAGACATCATGAAACACACTCTTTCAGATGTTTTAAATCGAAGTCTGTTTTTCCAGTTATGTCTATATATATACACCTAACGTATAGCATGACACAAAAATGCGGAGATCTTTGATTTTCTGGCAGAACAAAGCAATGATAGAGGGGATCTGCATCTCTCAATAGATCCCCTCTATTAATTTATTGGAAACGAAAACTAATGTATCAAGTTGATTCATTTCTGAAAAACAAAGCGAACCCTTATATTACATACGCTTCTATTGGATTTACCACCTAATGTATAACCAACCATTCTTGCTTGCTTTTTAACACTTATGAAATGGTGTTATTTGTACAAGTCATTTGCTATTTATCTTTGGAACTAAAAATGAAAATGTGGGGCTCAATTAAGTATTGGCGAAGTCGAGGGACGAATCCTACAATTGTGAATCTCTTACCAAGAGAGGAAGAGTGGAGCTTTGTTTCTCTTTTCCTATCCAAACAATCAAGTCACGTTTGTCTCACAAAGACAATACAAAATACAATACAACCAACCTGCAAAAGAAGGGCCCTTGATGAAAGTCTCCCACTCTTTTTTTTCTCTATAGACATGAGGAATCCATTAAATGACAAACCATCTTGAAGGTAGCTTAGTGGTTATCATTCGAGGCCTCTTTCGGGTTACTAAATGAAGTTTATGAATTTCATATACACTATAATTTAAATTTTTTTAAAAATCATCCAACACCGAGCATCGCGCGAGTATATTTCTACTATATTATAAAACATTTGATGGGTGTTTTAAAATTTAAATTTTTTAAGTACATTCCAATTTTAACTTTGCAATTAATACTTTAATCAAATTTAATACAATATCAATCAGTCAAAACAAAATAATATTAATTAAATCAGAAATTTAATATATTATTATAAATTAAAAGTTAACATAACAATAAATGTTAAATGTAAATAAAAAAACAATTCAAGTAAAAAAATCAACTTTGTAAAATATTTGAAAGACAACTATCACGGACGTGACGCCGCACCTTCAACCTATTAGTTGTGTGTCCTTGTTAAAATATTTGAAACACAGTCAACTACCGTGCATTATACGGATATACTTCTAATATATCTAATATGGCATAGTTATGTTATTGTCGCACCCCATTTTATTTTTGTTTTTTTTATGTATTCAGTATTACAAACTTTTAAATTATCTTGGTATGAGATTTTTGGATTTATAAATTGAATAACGAAACTGCACCAATAAAAAAAAAAAATCAAACCGCATCAATAAAAAGAATTTGTATGTTTTGACAAGGACACAAAAAATTATTTGATTGGGTGTGACCATGTCATATTTTGGCAAATTAACATAAACACTCTTCACCTTAAGGACTATGTTGGGCTATGTTTAGCAAATTACAAAAATTTAATAATTATTGAATATTTTAAATTATTTTTTAAAATCTGAACATTATAAAGTATTGTATTTCTAAGTATTTCTTTAAATTTTACAATCAACATTAAAGATGTTGTCCAAAATAAAATATAACGTTAAAGATAAATATTTAGTACCACAAAAGTTTATTTGAGTTATGGCTTTTTATATAGGTATAGTTAATTAATTGTTGACATGCTATGCCAAGTTGGAAAACTTGTAAGCTAGTTTATATTTATAAAATATCTGTGAAAAAAAAAACGAATTGAAGAACCACAAAATGCTAAATATATATTTTAAAACAGAAAATAAGTCGCCAACAAAGCGTTGGTGTAATGGTTGAGCGCTCTTTCTCTCTTTGCCCACGTCGCAAGTTCAAATCTTGATTTTCACGTGGAAGCTGATGTGTCACTCAGAACAATATGAAGCTGCCACATATGAAAAAGCTGACAGGTTTGCGCAGTTCCAAGCGTTTAAAGAATTAAAGCCCGCGAATTTTTTGTGTTAAGCCCCTCCCTATAAGGTTCGTCGACCCCTCTTCCACGATCACGTCCACGAGGACGTTGATGGCACGGACCTTGTCGATGTGGTCGTCGTCGTGCCTCTTCCAAACCAAGAAAACTGTCAACGAGAGAGGAATGAAGAAAAGTGGGGCCGGCAACGTTAATGGCAGCATTTTCCTTTCTTCTTCTTTTTTAAATTTATTTTTTGTTTTTTCACATATATATATACATCTCTATATATATATAAATCCCTATCTCCAAAGTCCATCATACGTTGACACATAGGATAAAATCCTATGTGTCATCTCCATGATTTTTTCTATTTAATATATACTACATTCCT
>JAOXNX010000035.1:431404-444415 GCA_028566075.1 Solidago caesia
CCAAACCGACCAGCTAACAATGAAGACAAATCTGAAAAGAAAGATGCACCTTTGTTACTTGGCCCTGGTCCTTGAGTGCAAAGTGTCACCAGTTCTGGTGGAAGCTCCATCTTTTAGCTGAACTGTTATGGTTTCCACATATTCTCAGGTTCTTGCTTCCTTAAGTTCTTTGACTTCTGGCTCTTCTATGTAGGTTGTTCGTGTTCGGTTTTTTTATTTATGGATATTGTTTTTGTTGGTACATTCACATACTTGTAAATGTATTAAGAACTTCTGCTGTTTATGTTTTTCTTGTTAATGGAAGGTTTTAGTCAATATATCTTAGCCTCTTGGTCTTGAAACATAGTATTAATTTTTGTTGCTTATCTGATGAAACTTCTGGTACTTACTGAGTGATGTTTATATGCATTGTTCATACCGATAAGTAAACCAATACCTTAAAATCAAGTTTTGATAACACATTGATTGAAATGCAACTAATTAAACGCGACAATGTACATATTCTACAAGACAAGTTACAAAGCTTCACTACCAAAGATATTATCGGTAAACCAACGATCTTCCACAAATTATTAGAAGCTACTTATTTAGGAGGGCAAAATGTGATCACATATCGTGAAGCCCGACACTTGTTAAGGCTTGAAGAGTCATCAAAAGCGAAGCTATATGCTTTAGGGCATATTGCCTTGAAAAGATGCGAGAAAAGTGTAGGTTTGCACGTCTTTGGATTTGCATACTCCCCTGTACAACAATACTTGGGAGACGCCATTGCCAAACATGCACTCTTACACCCTACTACGAGCCCTCCTATCTTCACTTCCAGGGCTGACGGACAACAGATGTTCAAGTCAACCTCACATGCTGCCCTACCACACCCGACCCCACCACCAATTGGTGCCATTGCCACTGGTAAATTAAATCCATCCACCAAGCTCACATCATAGAAATGCAAAGGTGAATCTGACGACCCTAACGTCATCTCCACCACCGTGGCTGGTGGCTCACCACCTGTTCCTCGGCAATGTAACTGCCCGGAACAACCACCAGTGATGCAAGTCCCTTTACCATTTTCGTCAAAACCACAACCTTGCCTTGCCCATATTCTCCCTGACCATTTATCTGGTACGTCAACGACTACTTCCTCAGCACCCCCCAATAGAAAACCACCATCTTTTGGGCTCGGGTGGCCTGCACCGCCTTGTAAACCGGGCCATATGGTCTCCCTGCAGTTGTTGACCAGAATCAACTGAACCCCATCTGCAATTCATCATGAAAAACAGTAAAACAAAAATGTTGATCATATGCAAAGACAAATATTGTATTTGAACAAAATAAGGTTGTGGATTACATGAAGTAAAGAAACGTAAGAACACGCAGACTAGAATAAAGAGCGAGCAAGATGAATTAGCCATTGTTAAGCTGCTGCTTCAAGTGTTTGCATGCATACACTGCTAATGTGGCATATATATATATATATATATAAAGGGGTGTGTGTGTGTGTGTGTGTGTGTGTGTCACTTTCACTTTGTGGGAGTTAAAAAAGGGTGCATATATCCATTGCTTCCATAGGAGGTTTTTTGCATTATCCAAAGTGACAATGACAAAAAGAAAAGCCTACACTATGATAGTATGCATAAAATATTCAAATACTGTACTCTCCCAAATATCTTTCAGACAACACTAAAGAGAAAATCCATAGACCAAATGATTCTTAAGAGATGCCTTAATTACTAGAAAATTTTTATGAAGATTGGCATGGGGTATACATTAATTAGTCACATAAGTTTTTTTAGCTAGCTAGCGATATCACAGGAGGAGGACAAGGATAAAAATTTCTTATGGTAGAAAGTGTATGAAAGATTCTGGTGCTTACATGTGTCTGATGCATGTCTATAAAAAATGCGTCAAAAATATATAAAGGTGCAACATACACGTGTCACTTTCAAAATCTTTCATACACTTTTTGTTGAAGAATTTTCTTTTAACCCTCATAATCTCCATTTAGCTAACTAAAAGTACTTGATGTTTTGAGGAAAAATAGTACGTTTGATAGTTATGGCTAAATTATATATATTTTTGTAATCTAGATGGTTTACATGTACCGGTTACTTTAAAGAGTGTCAACACGTACGTACACATGCTCTAACCTTCAAACAGTAGTAGTCTTGCAAGCAAGGTTACATTCCTTTAACATATATGTTGAAGCTATCTAAATTAAAGCACCTGGCCACAAGTTGAATTGATTCCTTAATTTGCTGCTATTAAATACAAGACAAATATGTTATCCTAAGTTAAAGAACAAATTAATTATATATATATATATGCTTTATGACATAAAAGACATAATATAATACTGCAAAGACTCAATCACAACCAAAGACGAAATTAATAGCCAATAATCTAATCTATATATATATGGAAATATGTGAAATAATGGCCTGCAGCCGGGGTGACATTTGTTTTTTAAACTTAATTATATAGTACAGTGTTTCTCTTCTTTAGACTTTTATTAAACATCATCAAGGAGAGCAAATTAAGAGATCCTGAAGCCGAGATGTCACGATCACTGGCCGAGTGGTTGTGCTTGATCAGAGCCGATACTGACCATCGGAAAACAATATATATATATATATATATATATTTCACCAATTAAGTGCCTTGGGCTGAAGAGTAACATCGATAGATCATCATAAGTTAGCTTTGAATTGAAAGCAATTAATGGTTCCATGACATAATTTGTGTCCATAACAATTTTTTTATACTTAATGTATCGTTTTGGACAATAGTATCTAGCTAGCTACAACCTCTCTGGTCTTAACATGTATTTAATTTTGTTGTGATTATATTTTCAACATGCATTTATTTTCACCAATTAAGTGCCTTGATGAGTCTCTTATATATATCGGTTGTAAGTTTGTAACATATATGAGAATTGTATTGTACGTGACAAAGTTGTAACTTTTTTGGGACTAATTTTTTCCAAATAACTCCAACCAACCACAAGTGGCATACAAGTTGTAAACATTGTTCACACTTCAATCTCTCTATAACTATATAAAATTATATATATATATATATATCAACGTGTTAGATTCATACAAAATAGATTTTTCTTTTGTTTTTGTAAAAAAAAAAGTGTCAATACAAATTCTGACTTTCAAATAAATGTAATAAATGTATTAGACCTGTAACTTTTAATAAAATATAAAAATATAAATATTACAAATAAAATGATTTAGAGTTTTTTAATAATATACCTTTTACTAGTAAAACTTTCATTTTCAAAAATTTAAATAAACACGAATACATCATTCAATCAATGTTTAAGCAAAATTTCTATCTAACAAATACGATATTATAATCTAACCAAGGTAATCTTTTTTACCCATTATTACATATAAAACATTTAAAATATTCTAACATTATTTATTTAGTCTATGTTACTCGTGAGTATACACAACTTAAATTTAGTTACTATTATTAATTATATATAAAAGTCCAAAACAATGGCATATTTAGAGGGTGTTTGGGATTATTTGTTTACGTGTTTATTTAAAAGTGCTCGTTGTTTATAAAATAAGAAGATAATTTCTGATTAAGTGTTTACTATTGCTTATCTATTTAAATAAATAAATAATAAACATTTGAAAAATGATAAATGTGACTGATAATATTAAGCTTATAAATAATTTAATTACAACTCAATGGTTAATATTTGAAAAATGAAAAACAATGACTTGTGAATCTTAGGTTGCGTTTGGTTATAGAAAATGTTTTCTAGTTTTTCATTTCTAATTTTCTAGAAAATGAAAGGGTTTTCCATTTCTAGAAAACAAATAAAAATTTTGAAAACACGTTCAAACTAGAAAATACTATTTTCATTTTCCATTTTAGAAAACTAAAATACATGTTGGAGAAGTAGGGGGAGGAGGAGGAGGGAGATGAAAAATGGAAAACAGAAACAGAAACCAATAAAAAAGTGTTTTCAAGTTTTCCATTAAAACGTAGAAAACATTGTTTTCTCTTTTCTTGGAAAATTTTCTTAGAAAACCATGATTTGAACGCGATTTCTGTTTTCCATGTTTTCTTGAAAAACAAAAATGAAAACAATTGGTGTTTTCCTCAACCAAACGCGCTCTTAGCATCGTACAATTTCCTTGTCAATTTATTTTTGAACGGCCTTACTTGTCAAATTGACCCAAACCTAACCATACAAAGTGATTTCCCAACAAATGACAACTTGTTTCCATGGCATCAAATCCTATTCACTCATTTGTTTCTATTATTTACAAAACTTTAACACAAAGATAACACACACACACACACACAAAAATGGCAGAAACAACACTTCCAATATCTCCGGCCGCAACAAGCACCACCATATCCCACCTCTCTCCTTCCCATTTCCGCCTTTTCGGCCGCCACGAAACACAACCATATAACATCACAAGGAAACCCAACTCATCCATTTCTTGTCGTCAAGCCATTAATTCTGGAGCAGCAGCAGGAACTACTGCTGCTGCTGCCACCCCAACAACAAAGAAAAAAAATCGTTACGAAATGGTAAACTTAACAACATGGTTGTTAAAACAAGAACAAGCCGGTCATATCGATGCCGAACTGACTATAGTTTTATCTAGCATTTCATTGGCTTGTAAGCAAATTGCATCTTTGCTAGCAAGGTCTAGCATTGTTAACTTGACTGGTGCTCAAGGTACTATGAATATTCAAGGTGAAGATCAAAAGAAACTAGATGTTATATCTAATGAGGTATACATCTATCTATCCATATATATATTGTTGACTTTTTGAAGTTGGATAAATAACCTTCAATTTATAAGCAGAAACTTAACATGTTATATATGCTTTCTATTTATATATAGTTTTCTATGTCAAATATTTCAAAATAGTTCAAGTAATATATGTTCCTTGTATTGAAAATTGGCATGTTTAAAATATCAAAGTGTAACATTTTTGTTTTACACAAAACGTTAATAACCGATGATACTGGCATTGTTTAGGTAGAGGCTTAAATTCTGTTTTTCCTTGCAAATTCTAGAAAATATATGTATATTTGGTGGAAAATCATGTAGTTGTTCTGCAACTGCTTGAGATCAAGTGGACGAACCGGCATCATAGCATCAGAGGAAGAAGATGTTCCCGTCGCAGTGGAGGAAACTAATTCGGGTAACTACATTGTTGTGTTTGACCCTATTGATGGATCTGCTAACATTGACATTGCCTTAACTACTGGTTCAATATTTGGTATTTATGCCCCTGATGAACAATGCCTTGTGGATTATGACACCGACACGGTATGTACAACCTCTTCTAATCTTTCTAGGGAGTGTTTAGATTTGCATTATGAAACAATGTTATAATTTATGGACTAAAAATAATTTGTGGTTCTCGCTTCAGTTAGACCAGGCTAAAGAGAAGTGTATTGTGAGTGTGTGCCAACCTGGGAGCAACTTATTAGCAGCAGGATACTGTTTATACTCGAGCTCAGTAGTGTTCACTATTTCAATAGGGAACGGAGTCCATGGATTCACACTTGATCCGGCTTATGGTGAATTTGTTCTAACACACGAGGACATTAAGATACCGAAATCAGGAAGAATTTACTCCTTTAACGAAGGCAACTTCGACCTTTTTGATCCTAAATTGCAGAACTACCTTAACCATCTAAGGAAACCAGGTGGACCTGCTGGAAAGCCGTACTCAGGAAGGTACATTGGGTGTCTTGTTGGTGAAATTCACAGAATGTTGCTATATGGTGGCATCTATGGAAATCCTAATAACGAGAAGGCGAAAAATGGGAATTTGAGGTTATTGTATGAATGTGCACCAATGAGCTATTTGGTGGAACAAGCTGGAGGGAAAGCTATTGATGGCGTTCAAAGGATTCTTGATATTGAACCTCAGCAGGTAATTTATTCTTCATTTTCTTAAAAAAAAAAAGGTAATTTATTATTGGTTTTGATGATACGCGTTGACTTATTTTGGTCAACCAAACCAGATCTCAACTTCAAAATATCAGCTTTTGATATACTTGGTTTTCAATAAAACTTGGATACCTAGATTTTCCTAAAACATTATTGTACAGATGGAAAAATGTTTTTAACATTTCAGTTATGAAATAGGTACCAGTTTGAGGTCAAATAGTAATAAGTTTTACCTGAAAAGTCAAAATGTACCATGGAATAAAAGGAAAGAACCATGACTTTCTATAACCATGACTTTTCTATCAACAGGTTCACCAGCGAACTCCGATATTCATAGGAAGCCCAGATGAAATCGATAAGCTAGCGTCGTATTTGGCTTGAAGTATGTGGAATTTTCATTCGGGTTTTGTTCGTGACACTTTGGTTGTGTATTTCTAGTGACAAGATACATCGGTCTGTGAACAGAAGGCTTCTGGTGACAAGACACATCAATAAGTTTATAAATTCAAAGGGGGAATCGAAGATTAATAAGTTGACACTGTCATTAAGATCAAAATGTATTTCAAATTTCATATAAGAACAAAAGGCTTGTAGTTATATTATTCATTTAAAATTTAAATCTGTATTTGGTAAACCATTTATTTGTATTGCTATTACAATTACTCGAGAACATTAAAACATAAATAAGATGGTATATACAGACTATGTATTGGTGATACAGATAGTAGATAAACCGAATGATGAAATTGATCAGTTTTTTTTTTTTTTTTTGGAACGGCAAACTAATCTACTCTTAAATTGATCAGTAGTGGTTGTTGTAAAGGTGATAAATCAGTGTTAAGGTGAGATAAAACTAGATTTATGTGTTTCTTTTATTTACTTTATTTTTAGACCTTTTAGTGAATAGTGGCAATTAAAATGTTGATAGATCCAGCCATTCCAAAAAAAAATAAAAATTGTTGATAAATCCAAGTCCTACCTATTAAATTACCTCTAGCCTAACCCAATGACAAAAGAATCGGTCAACTTCATCTACAGAAGTCCAAAAGGCCATTTTGGAACATCGGGATGCAGTAGATCGATTCAGCCACCACAGAAAGGTGATCAAAGCACAGGTTTAAATTGAACAGAAAAGATAAAAGTAAGAAAGAAAAAGAATGCAAGTACCAAACTTGTATCATAATATGGTTGAAATGTAGGTATTGTTTCATGAAACAAAAAGAAGACAATTAACAAGAAGCTTCATGAGATCATTAATGAGGAGCATCACTTTCTCATTCAGTCATGGTTGTGTCCTCTTCTGCCGTTGTACTGTTTCCATCTATACAAAACATACCAGATAATGAGCTATCAGAAATTAAAAGTTAGACCCAAACAGAAGAATATGGAAAATCATCCACACGGATGTTGGGAACCAACGTCAATCCATCAATACAATGAACCACAAGGCACAAGCATGGAGGTGGCGATTTTGATCCATTTACTTCTGAATGGGTCAAATGGGTTGTGTTGCCTCAAACAGGACAAATAAAAAAAAGTAGCTACAAGGGAAAAGAGTCACATAAGTTAATAGCCACCCAATGTCTATTTCTAACGCATACCTCTTTATTGTTGTGGTAAATAATTTTTTTCTTTCAAATAGACAATTTGTGAGGCAAAGTGTATGCAGGTCAACCTTACCAGATTCGACACATACTTAAAAAAACCCCATATCAAACTGAACCTGTATTTGAAACATAAGCCAAGTTGTGTATATTGCCCCCTCTACACATTAGTATTGAGCTGCTCATACAAGAGGTCCAAAAAAAGGTCACTAGAGGCATCTTTCTAAGACCAAGTAAGCTAATGAACTTAGACCTCAAAGTTAACTCAAATGTAAAATTTTGAAACGTTTATATTTTACTATTATAAGTCAACAGAAACACATCACGAATAAAAAACATTTGCTGATCTTTACATAAAAAACACAGCACATTCCACTATTAGTATTTCCCTCTTGAGACAGGTATCATCTTAATAAGTATTCTGCGATTATCATCATTGCAAAATGCATGTAAATTGATGGTATTGATTTAGATCCACAAAGTTCCTCCAGTTTATCTTTATTAAAGCATATCCTAGACATTTGAGTAACAGTAGAAAGTTTTTCCCTATAAGCCAACTAGCAATTTGCATTCTTATATGGGCAGAGGGAGTATCAATATTGTATTTCCATTGAAAATAACGAATTCTGGTTCCTAATATCAAACAAAATTTAGCACACATACCTTCTCCATCTGTTGGTGCACAAGGAGATTTCCGGTATCTTGTTTGCTGTTGAGTTGGCTGGATAGTAAAACAAAATTCATAGTCAATACACATTCAACACAAACAATAAGATACCAGTCCACAGTCCTAAAGGTGATATAAAGGTAACTGGTCCACAATTAAGCTTCATTGATCAGAGCTGACCAATTCGGACAGGTCAGGCAGGTAGGGAACATGTCAAAACATGTAAATTTTAAGACTGACTAAAACGAGTTGGGCCGGATGGTGTTGACTCAAAACACTTTATGAGTTCTATTTTTGAAATATATAAAGATTGAATGTGGTAAATATTATTAAAGCAGCTATTTTTACCACAATTCACAATCTCAAATTTTTTTAATAGATCAATTAACAAGGTTTTATGTAGTTTTATTACACTTTGGGAAACTTTTGACGACTTTAATGAATTCCTATTTAACGCATTATATTATAGATTTACACACTTCACCCATATAAGATAGAATATAACCCAAGTTGATCCATGTGCCTATATATGAATCATAATTTCCACCTCTACTTTATACAAACAAGCAGGATATGAAGTCCATGCACATTGAGCACCATTAGCAACTTCTATGGTGGTAAATGGTAAAGATGTAAACACCCCAAACCAACATGACTGGAAGCAAAATCGAGGTAAGAAGCAAGATGACTCAGAAGTCAGGTTAAAGTCTTGCTCCAACTACAGTAGTAGAATAGAAATACGAAAGAAAAGGAACTCATAATGCCAAAAAATAAAAAAGGTTGACAAGCTTTATATAGCTTGGCCGGAGACAGAAAGAACACCAGTGATGATGACAGACTAGAAGGGAAAAAGGAAATGCGAAAAGCAATAATTCAGAACTTTAACAAATATAGTAACAATTACAGAAATATTAGCCATATAGTAAAACTTTCATATATGTAGCAGGTAAAGGAGCATCATGTAACTTGCAATAGGGCTGCAAGCATTGGTTACCTGTAGTTTAGGCCGAAGTGCCTCAAGAGGTCCTTTGGGCTTCTCTACACCTTGCTGTCAACAGTAACATTATTAGTTAGCTAAAATAATGTAAGCAGGTATTCGAGTCTCACAAACTATATTAGTGTAAAAGTTTTTAAAAAATATAGCAGTCGGGGAATAGGTTCTGGTCAGTTTGTGTTGTACTCTAACAAGCTTTAGATGCAAATTCTCAGGGTCAAGGGCAAGAGAAGTTTTTGCCAGAGGAAATGTACCTTTCCTAGAGCCCAATCAGCTGAATCAAAATATGCCCGTTCATGATCCTGACATCAGATTCAAAATCAATAACCTTAAATTCCATTAAAGCCCATAATTTACAGGTTCAGAGAACGGATTTATAATCTTACTTTAGATATGAGTGGGGGCTTTTTTGGTACGATACCTCCATACTTTTTCTTGATGACTTCCTCCTGAGGAAACACAATATCATGAAACCAGTGGTTATAATCTGTGATACACTACAACCAAGGGATATTACAATTCCAAGAAAATATCATATTCAAAGATCCAAAATCTTACCTCCTTTTGTGATGAAACCTTAGATGTCTCGTCCATGTTTCTTTATACTAGCAAAGTATACACAAGCTGCATTATCACATCCCAATTTTCTCCCATCAATATATGACAAGGCATATGTTATCAATTACGAAGTAAAGTAATATAACAATTATTATTTCATGTAGGAGAAACATAATAATTACTTCCACGTGTCTATGCGTACTTGTAGGAGCTCTATCTAGGTATTTCACACAAACCAGTTTGTATGTCCACCTATACAACCTTAAATATTGGCAGGAAACAGTGCTTCAAGGAACAGTATCATTTTTTGTGGATTACACAAATTACAAAGCCATATACTAATACTGTTATACAAAAACTTGACAAGTTGAACACATTTCCACGCACTTACCGCAATTTTAAACTACATCAGAATCAGCTTAAACTAAGCTAAATATCATCATAATAACAAAGAATTACGCAACAACTTATAAATAAAACCATGGAACACCGATTCTAAACCACCTAGGGTTCACACTTCACCATTAACCTAACTATAAAATCTTATCATTTTCAATCTAAGCTTCTACAAACAGATAACCACATAAAAATTGCTAAATTGTATGTATACACATATTTATTTATAATAATATATACAATATACAACATATAATTCCATTAATTAAACAAACCATCCAATCAAACATCAAATAAACGTTCCGTAAGAAGCCGATTTCATATTAACGATTCGGCTAACAGAAACAACAGCGGTAATTTATAAATAACGCAATTACAAATTGATAATATAATAAAAATAATAATAAAGTAATAATAATTAAAATTGAAACTAAAGGAAAAATGAGAGCGAAATTACCGATGATAAAATTAACAGTTGCGCTGAAAAGCAGTTTCCGATAACCGTTAATTGAAGAGAGAGAGAGCGCCTATAAAATAATAAAAGTTTTTTGTTGTTTGGGAAATATATATTTACGAATATGAATATCAATGTACAATTATTTATTGGAAAATGATAAACGGGACGCGTTATTATGAATTAGAAACCGTACTTACTTGTATTAAATTTTAAAATATTTATTAATTAAAGTTAACACATTTTATAAGAGGTGATGGCACACAGTTTTCCTAACAGTCGACTTTAATTTGTCTAGAACACATGTATTATATAGTGTTTGTTATTTAATGATAAAATATTTAAATAATTAAAACACATTGTTCTCATTTATAAAGTAGTATATATATATGGGAAAATGATCCGTACTTCAAACTTTACCTAAGCTTACGTACTGGCACTTTAAAAAAAGTTACAAATTAAACCTTTGAATTAGATAAACATACACAGCCCCCCCTGAATTTTACATAATCCCCCCTACTTTACCTAAGATAGGTACTGCATGCTTTACATAATATTTCCCCATATATATAGATAAATAGATTAAATACATGAACATACATAAGATAAATATGAAAATTTTGAATTTTAAGGCCTCTCCCATCCATAACACCACATTCTCAAATTTTGAATCTGACAAGTTTGGTTCTTTTATTTTTTGTTAGTTTTAAACAAGATTAATGTTTAAGCGTAATGTTACACCTAAAGTCTAAGGGGTTGATCTCGTTTTAGAAGTGATTGAGGGTTTGTTTATACTTGCTGGCGATTCCCTAATGGTGTGAAGGTCTGAAGGATTCTTCACGCCACCAAGTATGAAATGAGGGTGTTTTTAGTATATTTGTCATGCCATTAGTGTACACCAGAGGTTGGTATTTATAGGAGTCAAAGGGAGGTTGAACACTGGTCCCAGATGATGATCTCATCCGTGCAGGAGGGTTGACCACAGGTTCTCAGATGATGATCTCATCCGTGCAGGAGGCCGTTATTCGGTGCGTCCTGTAGCGTGTACGTCCTTGTCTCTAGCGCGAGATGAAGACAAAACTCTGAGGGATCAGACATACGTCATACATTCGGACGTAGGCGTTAGGAGCTCTACTTCAGATGCCGTAGTCTTTTGGTCCTATCGTTTTCAGCTTGCCGCAGTCTTTTAAGTGGAAGGCTACGACCGTAGACATAATCCTTGCTTAGGGATGGTGTGTCATCAATTAATATAGATGATGATGATACTATTATTATTGATGATGTACCATCTCCCTAATAGCTTAGGGATAATGATATCTCTTATACCCTACGGAGGTTATTAGGCTCCAGCCCTGACGTAGCCTCCGGACTTGAGCATGGCTGCTCCATGGAGGCTCCTGACGTAGCCTCCGGAGTTGAGCATGACTGCTCCATGGAGGCTCCTGACGTAGCCTCCGGACTTGAGCATGGCTGTTCTATGGAGGCTCCTGACGTAGCCTCCAAACCTGAGCATGGTTGCTTCATGAAGGCTCCTGACAAAGCCTCCAAAACTGAACATGACCCTAGCCCTGTTAAGTCATGGGCTTGATTTAGGCCCAAGCATGGCCTATGGCCCAAATCATTAAACCCTAGTTCCCAATATATACAAGACCATGGCATCAAGCCATGGAACCTTCTTATCTCTTCCTCCATACTCTCTCACTCACTTCTTAGCCTACTTCTGCTTGTGGCTTCACACTTGTGCTCACTAACTGGGAATCGCCACCCGAAGTAGCAACAATATCATCTCCTCCATTACATCTTATAGATCTAGAATTAATCCCTCGTACCTATGTGTATGTATTATACCCGAATAGGTGTTACTTTATGCATGTATAATTTCTGGTATTCCACAGACGGTTTTGTAATTGACTCTAAGGGTGCAAGGAGTGGGAGGGCTCCAACCCTCCAACCCTCCCAACATTATCCAATCAAATTTCTCCACCTCATTTCAACCCTCCAACCCTCCATTCAACCTTTTTACTGACGCCCATCATTCTTAACCCTCCCAAATCCTTTTTTAAATATTCATAATTATCCTTCAACTTTATAAATTTGCAACATTAACCCTTCCAACTTATAGTAATACTAAACAATTATATTAAAAAAAACAAACTTTCGACATATTCATTTGTTTCGACATAAAAAAAAAAAACATTTGATTAAAATTAAAAATACAATTCCTAAAAATAAAAAACTACAAATCCTAAAAATAAAAAACTACAAATCCTATAAATAAAAAATTACAAATCATAAAAATAAAAAACTACAAATCCTAACAAATAAAAACTACGAATCGCCCCAAGTCCAAGGCCAATTATATTTCGCACCTATCTCACGCTTCTTATCAAGCG
>JAOXNX010000035.1:448135-460088 GCA_028566075.1 Solidago caesia
TAATAGATGAAAACAAAATAGATTACCTAAATTAGGAATTTTAGGTAAATAGGTTACCTTTTTATGTAATTTTCCCTACATTTTATAAAAAGAACTTAATATACATATTTTACCACTATAATCTATTATTAGTTTATCACTCAATTCCTTAAAACACTCATATTATCCTTTCAATAATATCACCTAAAATACCACAATACCCTCATCCCTTAAAATACCTATAATACCCTCATTCCGCCACCACCATTGTCCATCGCTACTCACGTTTCGCCGCCGCATTGCGCGGGTAATCTTCTAGTAGTATACTATGATGCGCGATGACATATAATTTTATAATTTTTTATATAAAGGATAATGGTTTTTTTCAGGAACCGCCAACTTTGAGTGGTGGTCAATTTTGGTAATGTTACAAAAGAACGATTATGATATAAATTAATATAGTGTGAAGTACAAAAATATACCTGTGGTCCTTCAAAAATCACAGTTTCCGTCCCTTATGCAAAAACTTTAGCTTAAATTATTCATGTGGTCGTTTTTTTTAGTCCCTGACGTTATAACCCTCTGTTAATAACCCTCATGTGCAAATCACGGGAAGACATCTTGATCATTTCACCATTATCTTCAAACTTCAAACAAGAACGATACTAGTATACCAATTATTTTTTTCTTTTCTTCTCTAATCTAAATTTAAATCCAAAATCAAATCAAACCAAAATCAAATAATCAAATCCAAATACAAGTTTTTGCGTCTTGCTCGGTCTCTTTTCCAACTTTGTAAACTAAAATAAAATAAAAGTTTTATTTATTAAATTAAAAACATTCTTTAATAATAACAACAACAACAACAACAACAACAACAACAACAAAAGCATTCGCAACGCTCTTTCAACAAATAATCGACCACTAGTCTTTGTCAATCAACAAATAATTCACCATTAGTCTCTGTCAATTATTCTTGTGGCAATTAATCCTTAAGAAATTAACGTAGTTGGATTTTCACAACTACAAAATGTAACAGGTTTGTGCCATATGCTGCTTCAAGACATAATCTTGAATCCAATTTGAGTTGTATATATAAAGATAAAATAAAAATAAATTGATTGCAAATGTATCGAAGTTTTTCTATATTTTATTATTATATGCATTTAACTATACTTTCCTTTTTCTTCTAAATTTTGTTCTATTCTTATTCCACATCATTTCGATTATTACATATCCTTCACTAGTTCACTTAACCACCTTAATAGTTCTATTGGTATCATATTATAGCCCCAATTACAATCGCCGGTATCTGAGTGCTCCCAACAGGACTCGAACCCGCGACCCACAAGAAGAAACCCCTAAGAGATGGCACCAAACTTATGTCAGTACTCAGTATATATGTACCTTTGCAGCGTATTACTACATAAAGTATCAGTAGCGCCCCTTTTAGATATCTGAACAAAACACCTATCTATCTATCTGCCGTTCAAAAAAACAAGATATCTATCTACTATCTGCATCTACGATCTGTATGTATGTAGATACGACAGCCACCGACTGCACCTTTGTTTCTCCGACTACCTCCAAAGATTAATCATAAAATATTTTGAGGTAAATTTAACCATCATTCTCGAATTTATTTGCGCATCTATCATGATTTACATAGTAGTGTATCAACCGTTAGACCACCATTAAACATGACAAGGTTTTTACAGAGATTCATCAATACTAATAGCCAAACCCAATTCAAATTCGGGCCATTCAACTGCACAACACAACACAGATGGAAGAAGAGACCATCAACCACAGCCCAAACCCGATTAGAGACCCGAACACGCGACTTAAAGCTCGACACTTTAATGACCAAAATCCACAAACTAACCATAATCTTGAACTTGTATGAACTTATGTCCACTAGACGTAGAGGCCCGTTTGTTTCGGTTCAAATCATGTCTCGCTGGAATAAAATCGTTGGTCTAAATGTACCCTTTGGCGGGTTTTTAAGAAAATATCCCCATGTGTTTGACGTAATGCCTCACCCAGTTAAAAAAAACATATGTTGTAAAATAAGTAGTAAAATGAAAGATTTGGTTAAAGGGGAGTACAATGTGGTTAAAAGTTTGGAACTTGAGAATGTTGAAAGGGTCAAAAGGCTGTTGATGATGAGTGTTGATGGTAGTTTGCATATACATGCTTTGAGGTTGATTAAACGGGAATTGGGTTTGCCCGACGATTTTAAAGACTCGATTTTGGGGAAGTATGACAGGTTTTTTGAGTTGGATGGTTTGGAGATAGTGAGGTTGGTTGAAAAAGATGAGGATATGAAAGTGGCTGAAGTTGAAAAATGGAGGGAAAGAGAGTATAAAGAGAAATGGTTGAGTGAATTCGAGACAAAATATGCTTTTCCTGTTAGTTTTCCGACTGGGTTTGTGATTAAGGCGGGGTTTAAAGGGAAGCTGAAAGATTGGCAAAGAATGCCTTATGTTAAGCCTTATGAGAAAATGGAGAGTTTTCGGGCTAAAACAAGTGGAGGGATTGAACGATTTGAGAAACGGGCTGTTGGGGTTCTTCATGAGCTTTTGAGTTTGACGGTTGAAAAGATGGTTGAGGTTGAACGATTAGTACATTTTAAGAAAGATTTTGGTCTACCGGTTAACTTTCGTGAGCTTATTTTGAAGCATCCTGGAATTTTTTACATATCTACACGAGGTTGTACTCAAGTGGTTATTCTTAGGGAAGCATACTGTAAAGATTGTCTTGTTTCGCCGAATCCTGTTTATGTCGTTAGGAGAAAAATGTTGGATCTTGTATTGTTGGGATCTCGGAATACTAGAGAATTGAGAAGTTTAAGAGAAGGGAAGGAGAATGTTGGTGATCAAAATCGAGGTGGGGTTATTGAGGACGATTTTGTAGTTTCGATTTTAGAAAAGTTTGATAACTATGGCGACGACAACAATGGGAACGATGAGATTATTGAGGACATTAGGGATGGTGATAATGTTCAGATAAATCTTGATATTGATGGTTGCCAAGATTGAATTTTTATCATTCACCGGACAACAGTTTATGCTGAAATGGTATCTGCTACATCATGATTGGATTCATCATCTGGGTCCGGATGAAATCCCTCATTCTCGAAGGTAACTCATTGCTTGTGACTGAATAGATTTTTTAGTCTATATGCATCAGTTTTCATGAAACAAACATTCTTGGAGTCTTGGTGAGACTGACATGGTCAATTTTTCATGAAACAAACCTTATGAGATTTAACCCAGAGTCACACTAGGAGTTTCATAGGTTATGTCAATTAGTAAATTCTTCATGATATTACTCCTTTAATTATAGAAGCTTTCACAACAAAAGCAAGTTTTATGCTTTTACGACTTTGGATGATTGTGTGTCTAAACAAATTTGGAAAACCAGTATTATCATTTTACTAATATTTTACAATGATAAACATACATACATGCATTCTTAGTTACTGTACTAGAATCATTTTATATTTTGTCAAAAAATTTGGTTTGGGGTTCCTAAAGGATTTTTTAATATTTTTTTTAACTTGTAAAATCGGGTCAATAGTGGATCTTATGTGTTAGAGCGTTAAACATAGAGGCAACCATCAAATCAACCTCACGACTTTATGCATTTATAAGATATACGTAACGAAACAATACCTATCTGAGAGTAATAAGACACAACAGTCTATTCATCGTAAGTATGGTGGTTTTCATGGTAACTATGGCGGTAGTTGTATGTTTGTATCCCAGAAAAATACTCTATTCAGTTTTTTTTTATCTGAAATTTAGCTCACATGATAATTAACCCATTTTAAGTGTCCATATTTAAAAAGCACAAAGTTTAAGGGAAGTTTAATTATTGCTTTTTAAGTTGAGCAAATTACAATTTTACCCTCAGACAATGTTGTAAAACTCAGATTCCTCGGCTGAGGAATTAAGGAGAACTCGGTACTCAGGTAGTCTTTGAGGCAATTCCGTTAGAATCGGACTCAAAAATTGGTAAACAGGTGAAACTTTCAAAAACTCAGTCAAAATAAGTCAAATTCGGTTTCTGGCCGATCGGAGTTAGAGTTGCAAGTTTTTCAAACTTTCCTCTATGTATTTGAATGGAATTGCTTTGGAAATGATAATTCTTTGTTGTGTCTAATGATTCTGCACTTATGGTGAAAATATTTTGTATAACAGTGTTTCATGAGACTAGATATCTATAATCTATAATACATTATAAAGAGTTTACAACTTTTTACAATCTACTTAAGACTATTGGGAGTGAGGCATCCCCACATGGGGGCGTCTTCCGCCATGTGGCGATGCCTCCCCCAAAGAGATGCCCCTCCTTTTTATGGGAGTGAAGCAACTCTTTTGGGGCATCCCTTGTTTTTTGTTTTTTTTTCTTTTTAATAAACACAAAATAAAAATACATAAAAACTTATAAATACATAAAACTAATAAATACATAAAACTTAAAAAACATAAATCCATTACATTTTTAAAATAAAACCTAAACTATTATTATTATTATTATTATTAAACCTAAACTAATACATAAAACTAATTATTATTTTTACAAGACAAGATTCACTGAATGTGTAAACCTTATCCTAGTTCTCTACCACTACTTTTTTTACAATACTAAATAATAATTGTCATTCATCCTCTGGATCTAAGAAAACCCACCACCAAAACCCATCACCAAAGTAACCTAACAAATACTAATGAAACCATCATAAAACCTATACACCTTTCTATTATTCTTCAACATATGTAAAAACATCTAAAAACATGGCTGAAACCACCATCAAATCGATCCATCACATTGAGATATTTTCCGTCGATCCTCTAGCAAAGAAGTCACCATGGACAGATTTTTGTGTATGTTACCAACATGTGACGGTATTTTTAGATCTATGATATTTTAGTATATATTTTCTAACTTTTGTTCTATATCTAGTTAATAAATTTATTTTAAATGTTTTTACTTATATGAAATGATTTATATATATATAAGAGAAAAGAAAAAAAGAAAAAAAATATAATACAAAACTACCGTTTAACGGCTAGTTTCTCACCTTTTTGAACGTAAATTGGGCGGAAGATACTTGCCGGGAGCTTTTTCTTTTTTCATTTGCCGCCCTCCGGGTCAATGTTCTGGGCGGAAGTGATGCAGAAAGTGGCGACGTCGGGCTCACTTTCGCCTCATTCCCAATAGTCTAAAGTTTTAATATGCGAAATTATTAATGTACCCCTATAACATAAATAATGATTTATACTTTCTTTAAACATTTAGTCAAACTTTCTTATCTATATCATTACCTTATTTCATTACCAACTTAACTTTTAAAAATCTATCTCTATTAAAATTAAATGAACTTTTCTCCAGATAATTATAATACACGTAAAATAAATATTTGTTATCCATAACCCAAGTTTTTGTTAACGAATATAATTACTAATATAACTTTTTAATTCATTGGAACTTTTTTTATTTCTAAAAGGAGGATACATGTATCACGTTATCTTCAATACTATTTAACCTCCATACAAGGTTGCCACAACCACTATTAAAAATCATTGAACACTGCCAATGAAAAATATTTAATCCCCTTGTATCGCGCAGGTACTATGCTAGTTTTTAAAAATGCTATTGTGCTGTGAACCATTAACCATTGTTCATCATGGCGATGAGATTGTAAAATTAGTCGGGTCGACCACGAAGTTGTATTTGTAAGGCTATAGTAAAGAGTGAAATTAGTGTTGTGTAATACATTGTGCATATTACTCCTAGGTTGGTATGTTCATCAACCGTGCCTCATAAAATTTCAATAGCAAACCATACAATCGTGTCGAACTCAGCTCAATCGGGTCAAACACGAGTCAAGATGCCCAACTAACTTTCTCTCTTTTATACATAAATTAATAATAAAACCCTTTTAGGATGAATTAAATGATGTTGAGGTTGAATATGAGTTTGCTGGAGTTCAACTCATTGAGCAATACGGTCAAAATGATGATGAAGCTATAATCTATTATGATTATTTTTTATTATTTTGAACTTTCAAGTATTTTCTTGATGTTTCTATATAATTATGTTTTAAGTTTGAAGTTTTTAGTCTATTTATAATTTTCTGTTACATATAATTTCAATTTTTTTTAGTATGAAATAAAAATCACGATCCAATTACTCTTTGAGTTGCCAATTACTCGACTTGGATCCTTGCTTAGCCGAGTCCGATATGCGAGTTCCCCAACCTTGCATATTAAGTTAAGTAGGGATATAGTGGTAATTACAGTATAAGTTGGGCTGTGTACATTTGCTAGTGGTAGCGCTTATGGTTGTTAGTACTTAGTAATAACTTACTGATTGAGTGCATAAAAAGTTGTTACTGATTGAGTGCATAAAAAGCTGTACTTTATTGCCGGGAAATTCAGGGGTTGGTGTTTTACCAAATGACTCTTTTTATGGCCAATTAAAACCACTGGATCACCTAATGTTGTGCCACCTCTAGGGAAAAAAGGGTGGACCTACATTCTCAACTGTATGATATGGACGCATCCAATACTTTGTGCAAAATTAGTCATGAAAAATATGGATTATAAAGCTTCAACCTCAACCATGATCTAAAAGAAACAAGCCAACGATCAGCCTGTTTAAGTTTGACATGGAGCGAAGCACTAGTGCAGGTATGTTTTATGTATCTTATCATTGTTAATTGATATGCTTGCCATGAGTTTCTTTGATGAGGTACAATATATATGTTTGTATTGTTACCGGGTTTAACTGTTTATTACAGTAGAAAATAACCGAGCCAAATTTTTATGTCTTCTATTTGTGAAATGTGCACAATTTGTTTAGTAGCAACGTTTATAAGCATTGTTTTTCTGTTGTATCTTTGGGGGTCTAAATGTACTTAAAGCTATTGATAAATATGAGATCAAGATGCAAGAAGAAACCACGGATCATGGTACTCGTCTCTCTCTCACTCTCCTCTATTCTGAATCTAAACGGATCATGGTATTTTTTTTTATCGTTATTGGCCGTTTTTTGACCGTTAAGACCGCCAAGTCCCGTTATTTGACCGTTATTTGTGGGATTGTTTTGAATGGTATGATGAGCCTTCCTGGTCATTGATCAGCAAGAAAGAATGTTGCAAGGGTGATCATCACATCTGGTGATGAGAAGAAAGAAGAAAGGGAGGACAGAAAGCTGATTAACCAGCAAGAAAGGAGAAAAAAAGACTGGCGAGTTCATCTCGCAAGAAAGAAGACCGGCCGCGCACAACAGCGAAGATAAAAGAATGAGTCACCAAAAATGACGTGAGAAGACCGTTACGGAGAAGAAGAAACAACGCCGTGACAGACCAAACGGCCAAGAATGAACCTGTTCTTGCCAGAAGAGAAAGACACTAGACCGAATGAGACAAGTCCGTGTGATTAACGATAATAGTTGCATCAGGGGAAGAAGAGAAATGGACGTTTCTGCTGGCTTGTGATAAGGAGAATTAAAATGCAAAATTTAAAAGGTGGTTCCATATGGGTCGGTGGATAAGTTTTTGAGTATCTAATTCACATCTAAATTTGAATTTAGAAGCAGGTCGCCAAAGGAATGCACATTAGAGATTCAACAAGCAAAAAAACCGAGTCCGGCTTTAGCAAGAACGAATACAAGACTAGAAAGGAGACCGAAGTAACCGAGATGGGTGGTTTGCCCGAGAAAGAAAGCAAGACCAAAAGAAAGACCGAAATTGTGAACAAAGACCGAGAGTTCACATTAGACCGAAATCGTAAATGAGAGACCGAATTCTTTCATGTTAGAAAGAAAGAAAGACCGTAGGAGAAGACCGAGAAGATCGAGGAGCTGCAAAAGACTGGGCGGCACTTAGACCGAGCATAGACCGAGAAGAAGATAACCGTGTCTAGACCGAAGCTTTAATAGCTGAAGACCGAACACAAATGACCGAAGATTCACAGAAAGACCAAACAAAGTTGATCACATGTGGTGATTACAAGAGCAAGTAGCATGAACCGGTCATTTGTGACTCAAAGTAAGCAAGTAGCAAGTTAAACGGACCGGGACATCAAGATTAAGGGGGTAAATGTTGGGACATGATAGTACGGGTTTTGCATGGCATTAGAATAGGGAATAGGCTTTACCGAGTAGTACGGGTTTTGCATGGCATTAGAATAGGGAATAGTGGAGATCATGCATACAATGTGGGATAGTAAAAGCAGTTTGTTTGCATTATTAGCTTATTATAAATAGGAGTAGTGGTTTTATTTTCATGTATCCTTTTTCATTTTTTAGTTGAATACAGAAAGTCTTTTCATTCTCGCTTTTGCATCCCACCACCACCAGCCTTCTTTCCCGCCGCCACCACCACCATCACTTGAAACTGTGATTCGAAGCGGGCTTCTCTCTTAAGGGTATTAATAAAAGATAGCTGGTTGGGGGTGATGCGTCATAAGGGGTGATCGATAATTGGGTGATCTACCTGATGAGATCCGCCCTTAGCCACATGGCCCCGCCTCGGATGGTGGAGCTGAAGTACTAACATACACCTTAACTATCATTCAACTGTCACTTACATTCATCTTAATTACTACTCACATACATCTCAGTAATAGTTAAGCTGTATGTGAGTACTTTGCACGCCCCGCATTTTGCATTTTAAAAGCCTTCGCATAGGAACCCACATCTATATATATATATATATATATATTTATATATAAAATATATCAATTATATTAGTTACTTAATAAGTACAATGTATAAAAGTTTCTTACAGAGCTCCATTATACAAGCTGCAAAGGAACCATCATAGCAATCTAGGAACCCACATGCTAGGCCAAAACTTACAGCCTAGTACACTATGATATCAATCCATATGGACTTATGGAGGCATAAAAGGATATATTACAAAGGTGTAAGTGTGTAACATGGAAATAGAAATTTATGCACATCATATTCCTGACTGAAAAGCACATGTAATCCCACAGCTTTTGACACCAGTTTTTGACACATCAGCCACATGAAAGCAACTTAGTCAAAGTCCACCTGTGCATTCCACATTTAAAAAGACATATACACACAGATACTGTTCTTAATGGAAACCTACAGCAGACCCGCCCTCCATGAAACTTAGGATATGGCAACAACCAGACGCCAAACATGAAATATGGGTGTGCATGTAATAAGGAAAACTTGAGGTTTAGTTAGATGACATGTGAGCTATAAGTACCGACTTTGCTTCTTAGTTTCATGCACTATTCTAATTTTAAAAGCTGCATCTTTTTTATCTGCTACCGACACGATCAAAGTGGCAAGATGGTCGGGTTGGGTGATGGTCAAGATGGGTCGTTTCTGAATGCCCAGATGACTAACAAACACCTTTTTTGTATATTATTTTCTACTTATTATATATTAACTAATAATTAATGTATTGTTTATGAGCATCTAAACATTTTTATAACAATACGGGATTCGAGTCTTTAAATAAAACAGTTATAGAGGCACGCATCAGAAAGTAGACAATGGTGACTTCTAACCAGACAAACCCATTTACAAGTAAATGGGTTAAATTTGTCACATTTACATCAAATGATGAAATAAATATATATGTACTTGTTCCTTTTCTTTTTCTTTTTTTTTGACATAGATGTGATTTTGTTTCTATACCTATGACAACATTTATCTGATTATGTGCTCTTTCTATGGGCAGGTAACCCCATTCGATAACCCTGATGTCCTGCCAATCTAAATCATGTTCACTTGCACCTCAAACACAAATACCCAATTCAGGAAACCCATAAGTTTGAAAGGTTATGTTTCCATCTCATTTAGTAACTTCATGATTCATCATTCTTTGTTTGGTAATTCCCGAGAGAAAGTTCTTTTTGTTATTGTCGAGCTTTTGCAATAAGTGCAAGTTTTAATAAAAAAATATGCTTACATGATTTCATGGATCGAGAAAATTGGGATAATCAAGATCATGCTTTTGGTTGTAGTAATATGCAATGTAATCTCTAAAGAACTTTTCTCTTCTGACAAAACATATTCATACTTTTGAACCATGTAAATGTAAAATGTCGCATTCTAAGTTATTCTTTTTTTTTTTTTGGAACGGCTATTCTACGTTATTCTAACCTGCCCTTTTAATGGTATACCTTTTCTTTTCCTAGTATCACACTTTTATTACAATTTTCTAATATGAAATGTAATATGTGTTGCTGAAACCTGTTTTCATAGTAACTCATAGAGTTAGGGGTATCCAGAAACCGTGGACCATAATAACCTGACTGTCCCGAATCAGATTTGGGCCAAACTGGATGAGTTTTTTGTTTAGTTTGGTTATTCGAGGGTGGGAAGTCTTGAATAGGGTTATATTCCGAACAAGATCTTTATCTAAAATTTTGTTAGATCTAATTAATAGATTGCTACCTAACAGTTAACATTGAAAGTTTAAAACGAAAAATGGTTGCAGACATCAACATGTTGTATGGTGTAAGCAACATGTCTATTTTGATTTTCTCAGCTTAAATGCATGGTATCTCTTTGGCAAGTGGTGGTTGTAGTCCTTGTTAATAGACAAATAAACGTGTTTGCATAATTTAGTAATCATTGAATAGATGATATCAAGTAAAATAAGCAAACCACTTGCAGACTGCATGTTTCAATAGATCAGGTACGTAAAGTTAAACATAATTGGGCCTCATTCTTTGAATTTTTGGAACACTAAACATAGAAGCAACCTTCAAGCTTTATACAGAAGTTAAACTATAATAACAGAACATTATAATAAACATGGACCGTTAAGTTTACCTCTTATAAAAATATGTTCAACTTGGAATTCTAACTGCTAAATTGCCCTCGACTGCTATCTTTTATGCCTTTTCTAGTGCCTCCGTTGTACGGAATCTCATCTTTGCTTCTCCTGTAAGTATATAATTATCTTTGAGGAGCTCAATGCTTGTGAAATGGCTCTCTTGAAATGTGACATCTAAAAAGTCATAAATGTCCATTGTATCGTCATCATTCTTGCTCTTGTAGCCTTTAACAATCATTTTTTACTTCCTTTGTCGTAGTATATATGTTGGTGACATGCCTCTGAAGCGTGAAACAATGACGCCTTCCCTGTCAATAATGTTCTTTACATCTGGATGAGCAAGAACATTAAGTACCGATTCTTGATGTTTAAACTTGCAATGCATGCTCGGGTATGTGTTCGGTCATCTCTAATCAGAAACTTAACCTGTTCCACGTCTCCAAGTTTTCCAAACTTACTTTCTATTTCTTCATCCCTTTGATATACACCAACCTCATCCACCAAAATGCAATATTTCAAGATCTCTTCGTCTTCCAATATTTCAAATGTCTAGCTGTATATGATGGCACAACAATATATTTGAATGATTCTATTGCAACATGTGAACATCCTATAACCCCCCATTTCTTTCCTGCTGTGTTTTTAACAAGTATCTCTTCTTAGGATCATCCATGTCCGTGTCAATTCCCACCATCAAGACGGCGTGTTCTTCATTTTGTGCTTTCTTTTTAGGTGTTGTAAACCTGAGTTTCTTCTTAGACCTCTTTTTCTGTCTTTCGCAGGTGGAAGGTATGGGAGGCTTGCCTTACTGTTGGATTTGCCGGCTCTTTTAAGTGCTTCTTTGTTATAGGCAAAGGGACCCATATTTAATGCACCCAACAACGGGTAATTCTTACCTCCTTGTTTAAAGTTTTCAAACATGGCTTGTATAATGTCCTCATCATAAACAAATGCAATACCGTCAATGGTATACCTTTTATTCTTCCGGTTAATGTAATCATCATTGTTCCAGAGTTTAAAGGGGAGTTCTACCTTTATGAACGGATAGGTTTGAATTGTTTCAAGCCCCATGTTGGGTGTTAAACAGAAATACTCAAACCCGCCTTCAGACATGATAGCTGCGTCGATAAAAGG
>JAOXNX010000035.1:460188-482585 GCA_028566075.1 Solidago caesia
TATTGCAGGACTAAGTAGTTGCCTTCAAGGTGTTTGATGTTATGTCTTAAAGAGAGAGTTGTATGTGAACAAGGTAATCATCTTCTCTGATTTTGGTTTTGGTTTACAACAGAAATAACAAATGTATATAATCTGTTTCAATCATAATTAAAAGAATGTTTCATATGTATTTAGGTATTTTAAATACACTTTTCCTATATTTGGACAGACCTTGAGCAAACGTAATTTCATTGGAACACCAAGCACCCCCATTTTGGATAGTACTCATATTTTAATGTGCTTTCGCCTGGTGCCCTGCTCCAATTTGGAGTTGCTTTTCATATATGATTCAGTTAGGATGTTTTTTTAATATGGGGTATTGGGGTTTACATTTTTGGTTTGTTGTATATGCAGAAATGTATGATGAGCACTTTTGAAGGTTGGAAGCATAAAGGAATGGACAAGACCATTCATTTGATGAGTTAAAACCCGCTGGTATGTTGGGATTGTTTTTTATACTTTTGGTTTTGCTTTTTATTTTGTGACGAAATCATGTAGTCATGTAGATATATTCGGTTCAGAAACAACAGAAATACGGGGGTGACCGGAAATATGAGATATAATAGCTGGAATATCAGGTAAACCGGTGAGTGGTTTAAAATGTATGTGTTTCCGTTTTTTTTTGGTGTCAAGGTTAGTTTTTCTTCTTCTTCTTTTTATTTATCTAACGCATTTCAAAATTTTGTAGTAGAGAATTGATTTTTTGGTGTCAAGGTTAGTTTTTTATTTATTTTATTTAACGTATTTCAAAACTTTGTAGTAGAGATTTGATGGCTGCTATATGTAAAATCATCTGATGATAGATAACAAACTTCATAGCTCAGGTAAAAGTTATTTGCTGTCCTTTTTTTTTCCTTCACGAAACGGACTTTTATGATGAGACTTGATATTGGTTAACGCATAAACATGCTCATTTAGAGGGCAACTGTCCATTTGATAGTGATGAAGGTGCGTGCCCCTATGGATTGCGTTTTTTTTTTTGCTGTTGTGCTGCTTCTTCTAACGAACTGATAGATTTATAGGTTTTTCAGGAAGGAGCTCAGATTCAGCCGACCGATGATTCAATTGTTATATGAGGTTACCATATTTGTTTACCAAACCCTGACTTTTTCTTCTCCTCGATTAACTCCTTCCTATTTCAAATACTAATTGTTCTTAATTGTTTGTTTTGTAAACATCATTCATTTATGCACAATTACACAGTACGTATTTGATGAAAAGTCTAATGGTAAAGCCATAATTGTTATTGTTATGTATCTGACTTTTCATAACTAACTAAAATTATCTGATGAAGAGGTGGTAGGATACATATCATAGAAAATTAGCTTTGAATTGGAGGTTTTATTTTCCCTTGATATTTTTCAGCGTGTGTGTTTTATTAATTGAGTGATGAGTATCCATTGTGAGAGTTTGAGTGCCGAGTTTAAGCCATGAAGTCTGTTTAAATATGATATTAAATTTTAATGTGTGTTACTGGTACTATGACATTTCAAGAGACCACTTTTATTGAAAAATCGGTATACCTGAGAGTCAAATGGAAGCTACTCCAATGGGATGTTCTAAATTTAGGAACTGGCATCTTCATTTGGAACTCATGATGTTGATCTCGGCTATTATATACATCTATATATGATTATTCTGGCTTTGTTGAGTAATGTAGTATATATCTATAGATGATTATTGCTACATATCGGTAGTTTGATAAGTTAAGATGATTATTAGTGGTTTGACTCAAGTTCTGTTTTATGACTATGGGTCGGAAGGGTTTAACAAAATAAAAAGTTGGCTTGAAATGAAATAGGCGAATGGACTGAAAGCCACCCAAATGTATTTGTGATGTATAAACCCGTTTGAAAAGCTGGAAATGGTGAAAGATGTTAGTGTTCATTATTCCAAATGAATCAAGAATGATGTATTTATTTGGTTAGATTGGTGGCTACATTTACGTGGAGTCTTTTCCATTAGCCCATCACTTTGGTTTAACTGAATTCATATTTAAAGATTGATCAGCAGGGGCTTTCACTCTAACGGATAAATGAGCTTGTGGAATAGCTGATGATATGTAAAAGGTTGCTTTTATCTTAATTCTTAAACATTAATATTTATATATATTTTTTGGGTTTACTCATTTTCGATACTCCATAATTTTCTTTTTACAGTTACGGAGCTGGTCTTCTTTACGTGTATATGGCTTTTAATCCATTTTGTGAAGCAGGCACAGTGGAAAGCCTTTCATTGCAAGCAAGTTTCACTTAACTATTTTGAGGTCCATTTTTTTTTTCTCTTTTTTATATTGTAACATAGTTATTGTTTTGAAATTTGCAGATGCTGTTAGATAGTACTTAAACTTGACAGCTACCAGAGAGTAAGAGCTACGAACCCCTTTTATATGACTCATAATTGGTGAGTATCGGTTTTTGGAGACTTGAATAGGAATAGCACGTGTAAATATTTGATTTGTGTGGTTAATCGAGTCTGGTGATAATCTAATTGAGATTAGATTGTTAACTTTCCATTGATTTGCATTCTGTTATGTAGGCAAATGATGCTTGCAAGGCTTTTTATGAAAAGGAAAAAGAAACACCTGATCTAAAGCAGTAAGTAGTTTTTCAAATGGTATTTTAGCATTCATCAGCATCATGGTTAATTGTTTCTCCATCGTGTAGATTTACCGTGACTGATTTGTCAACTATCATCTTAATTTATATTTACTTAAATTTAGCTCTTTATAACGTCAGCAATCTTTAGTAAACACTTTCCGTTTTGGCTATAATTGTAGGTACTGGAATGTCAAAGATGTTCTACAAAGTACCTCCAATTTATGTTACTTTTTCTTAATCTTTTTTATTCCTGATATTCTATTGGTACCTCCCAATTTACGGATGCTACATACGCATTCAGTTGAAATTCCGTGTTAGTTGTGGAAGACTTGAGAATATTTCAAAAAAACTCAAACTATTAAAACGTGTTCAAGTGGCACTGTTAAGGGAAAAATTTGTAGAAAAGAGAACCCACTTTTGAGATCTATTGCTAACTTTTTGAAAAGTCACGTTCATAGTTTTTGCAACTTAACATGCCCTTCATAGTTTCAAACTCAATCGACTTGGTTAAAACAAAGTCCTGTATACATTTTAGTTTCATTAGACCGAACACAGAGCTTTAAAGTTTAAGTGGCTGAAATGCACAACGGGTGGCTTGGTTAACCCGAGTTGGGATCAGAATAGTCGACGTTTGGTGTGGATCTATATGGGCTGGCCTGAAACACTTTCTCCGGGTCAAGATTCAGGAGGTAGTGTTCGTTAAAAATAGACTTGAGACAACTTTGGAACATTTGACCCATTTGATATGTCCCCTCTTAGATGGGCAGGTGAGCCCGGTCGGTAATGGGTCAAAACAGGTTTAGTAATCAGACCATTAAACGATATAAGATGTTATTATTCATTGGAAATACTCTTTGGGGACTTTCAAATGTTTGATCCTTCAAGCCAAATTTGGTTATTTTGACCCATTTGTCTGATTATAAAAAATAGACCCCGAATTAAACCAGCTTATAATTGAACAAGTGAAAATTTCATCACGGATGTATAGTTAATGTTCAATGATCTATAGTTGGAAATCTTGGAACTGTGGCCCTTATAGTTAACAAACAATATTAATGTTAACAAATATGTTTGATTATGCTGGTGAGGCTGCAACTTGAGGCATTGTTGGCTGAAAAATCAAGATTAGCTAATGAGTAATGACAATGCATATCTAACAAGGGAAAACCAATGGCAGGTTAATTCTCAGCTTTCTTTTCTTTGTTTTTGCCTTTTGAAGAAGTAGTTAAATTCCCTTATTATATTTAAGAATTAGATTCATGTCATACATACTTTTTTTTTTATCCATGACATTACTTTCTAGAAGAGTGATTAACTTTTCGAATAATGATAATCTGTTTTTTTGTTGCAAGCAGTCATAGTAAATTTACAGTTTCTAAGAATAAGTTTATAAAGATGAATAGTGGCATATTATGTTTAAAACAGGTCCAAATGGTTCTTGCATTCTTGAAATGATACTTTTGATTTCTTCATATATTGTTAATGTATATTATAAAATCCTCTTACTTTGAATTGGATGGGTTATAACTTTCATAGCAACTGAGTTTGGTTTCCTATTTCTACATATTCGCTTTCTTTCATCATTAATAAGGGTTTAAAGAATATGGGAATTCCTCTCTTTTATGTCGATTCACCCATATTTGGGTTCTTTTTACAGGAAGGGTAACCGCTTGCTGGGTAGGAGTTTTGGTTTCTACTCTACGATCTTTGGGTTGTAAGTTGTTAAATTTAACGGTTTAACCAGGTTAGTCCTTTCTATCATGAAAGCTTAACATTCTCCGATTTGCGTTACATAGATATATACAATATATGAATATATGTTAGTTTTAATATTTAACTACTATTTGATATAATCTAATTTCGAGCTGGAATCTTTTATTTGTATACCTAAGAAAAAAAATTAATGTCCCATGCTGTAGCAATCGCCATTCCCATATTGGCCGCAACTACATCAGGTGAGTCGTTTATTCCGTCTCCCACCATTGCAACTATTTTCCCTCTCCACTGCGGATTTTGTTATATTATATTAGATAAAATTACTGCACAAGCCCCTCCGATCGTCAAAGAAGTACCAATTATAGACAATAAAAGAGATTGATGGTACTGCAAATTTATAATCATAAACTGAAGGTATTTCTAAATATATATCCATGATTCCATTCATTCCAATAATCTTACATACGAGGCCCGAAAATATTTTATCAAAATACAAGTAGCCTATATAAGGCTCCTAGAAACATATAATATATAAAACAGTTGTTGACCTTATACCATTCTTCTATGTCCAGGATGGGATCGCAGAACCGAAGAAGAGAGTTAAGGAATTTGAACCAAGTTCAATGAGGTTGAAAATCATAGTAAATATAGGCTTAAAGAGTTGGAGGAATCACAGTCTAAAATTTCTGGACTTCAGGATACCATTGAAAGGTAATTAAAGGGCATTAAGTTACATTACATAGGCAAAATGGGTGTGACATGCAAGTTATGTACTGGGTCAAAATAGGAAAGTAGTGCGTAGGTAATATGGCAGCAAAGTAG
This sequence comes from Solidago caesia, assembly GCA_028566075.1. NCBI lineage: Eukaryota > Viridiplantae > Streptophyta > Magnoliopsida > Asterales > Asteraceae > Solidago > Solidago caesia. Next base: position 465,366 of record JAOXNX010000035.1, read on the forward strand.
GGTTACATTGTAAAGCCGTATAGTTAGTTTTCAACTTATTTATTTAGTTCTAGGTAATTTGAAATAAATTCGATTAACATAAGTGACACTGAGATGATTTGTAATGAACATGATCCGGGTAAAATATGATCTTTAAAGAAAACTAATTTGCAGGAAATAACGTAGATATTGCTGGAGAGTCAGAGAAATATATTTTTCGGGGGTTATAAGCTTTAATCTTTTTTACATGGTTTTGAATGAGAGGATTAACATTAATTCATTTTAAAATATTTTTAAACTAGGTGGTGAATATGTAAAGAAGTTTGCACAAATGGGTTGTCCTTCTCGGGGTGATATAGGGGGTTATTAAGGTAGTTGGTTGAAGTCCATTGTTGCATTTATAGTGTTTCACAGCATTGTTATGTTTTCTTTAATGACTTTTTTTTTTTTTGTAATTTCAGAGTATCTGTATGAAGACATGTTGATTCCAAAACATACTTCTGTTTTAATTCGTCGTCTACCTGGTCAACCTCGCAAGCCTATAGTTGCAGCCCCTACTGAACCTGCCGAGTACATTTTCAAACCTTTAAATATTAAATACTTTATATTTTTGGTTATTTAGGGGCATATGATACTTGCTTTTGGGTTAGGCTTGACTGCTTATCTTCGTTTATTTTGATGCTTACATAAACCAATTCATGGTTTGTCGACCCTGCAAAAGTTTTGTGCACGTTGGATGGTCAAAGTATGTCTGTCAAGTTCGAGACTTTTAGGCGATTACTTGAGTTATTCTTTGTAATTGGTTTGAGTCGGAGAGTGCGCAACAGGCTAAGAGTAACTTTTCAGGAGCGGGTATTCCTGTTATGAACTATGTAAGCTTTGTCTAACAATAATATTTTAAAGAATTTGGTTGTGGTTCAAGAATATAACACATCAGATATTTGGGATTTTGTAGGCTGATGGTTCAGAGTATGATGAGTTTGGAAATGAATGTTAAGCTTATAAATCACGAAACATACTTCATGCATTTTATATCCCTTGTGGAATCTCAGTATCAAATGAGCTCTATTTGTATTTTTTTTTTAGACGCGAATCAAGCATCATTTCTTGTCAGACTTTCAATAGATCAATAGTTGCTTCCACCATATGACATTTCTTGTCCACAATCAATTCAAGGTCTATTCAATAATTTATGTGCCATATTTCAATTTCTCATTCAATATTTGAACACAGAACAGTTTACATCATATAATATCTGCACTTTCAAGTGCATGGACTTCATGTCTCAAACTACTAGCGTCTTTCTCATTTGACCAACTATCAATATCTTATCACTTTATATGCATGCATGCTCACCATTATTCATGATACTTAACGCTATATCATATACATTTATTTTCGACGTCACTTTTATTTTATTTATTTCGATTCCACAATTTTCTAGACATGTCACAATTCATTGAGATCTCATTATTTTCAGGTACCCGGGGTTCTAAAAATCTTCATGTCTATTTGCTCATCAACTAGTATAGGTATTCAACTCGTAGTTCAGAAAATGCTTCAAATGCCTTAAAAGACTCGGAAATCAAGTTTTGGGTACCACTTTTTGGTGCGCCGCACTTTGGCTGAAAAATTGAAAATTTTCTATTGAAGGTGAATTGTGCGACAGCAGTTTATGGGTATGCAACACCTGGCTTCTTTCGCTGCAAACATCCCATGGATGCAATAAGCAACAAGGGTCCCTCAATTACTTTGTAAGTTTGTGTGGAAAGGGTTGAAAGACCAAAGTAAGATTGTGGATGCACCTGAATAATGGGATGAATTAGTGCCTTCATTTGTGGCAAGGAAGAAGACGAACAGTGTGGGAAGTGTCTGCTACTGTATATAATGTTTCTATTCCTTTGTTGAGCAAAATGCATTGGTTTTAGATTAATGGGATTAAAGTTGAAGCCATTTTGTTTGTGCCTATGAAAGTTGTAAGAGACACTTTGGGAATAAGTTCATTTATTATAAAGGTTGTTTTAATGAGCATATACATACACGTACGATGGATTTGCTTGAAGATTACAATCATTACATCAACATTTTGATGTATACAAGTTGTATTGGTAATTGTCATTTGTATTAGGCTTCTTGTTAGATAGGCTGTATAGAATAATAGGCTTGTTTAGTTATTTCTATTTTACTTGGTTAATGGTTTAGTAAAAGTGGGGTTTGTCCACTTCGAAAAACATCAATTATGTAACCAAAATTTCGTTACCAATAAAACTAAACTAGGAATTTCGGACGCGATTACATTTATCATTGATACAATTTCGTTATGCTAGTTTACTGGGGTTGAATCCACAACCGGTCAACTGAAAACCAAAACCATAATCATGCTCAAATATTTGTCATATGAAATACATATATTTATTTATTTTTTAACAAAATAATACAAAAATAAGATGTAAAAAACAACAATATCATAACCCTCATTAAAAGTTTGTCATATTAAATACATATGTTTTACCTTTTAAAAGAATCAAAAGAAACAAAACAAATGAAAACCATTAAAAAAATATGGATGAGCCAAATCCAAGATAAAGATTGGTGAAATCCAAAACAGTCCCAAAAAAAAAAAAAACATCATCATAACCATGTTTAAAAGTTTGTCATATAAAATACATATGTTTTACTTTTTAAAAGAATCCAAAAAAAAAAAAAATAAAGCAAGGAGGTTGGTAGGCAACTGCGAAGCAGCCTATCAGACAGGTTGTTTAAAAAAAAAAAAGCAAGCATGCTCCCTACGAGGCAAAACAAACAAAAACCATTAAAAAAAAGTATAGATGAGCCAAATCCAAGATAAAAATTGGTGAAATCTAACAGAGCAAAAAATAAAAGCAATATTATAATCCTATTTAAAAGTTTGTCATATAAAATACATATGTTTTACTTTTTAAAAGAATCCAAAAACAAAAGAAAGTTAAGCAGGCAAGCAGGTTGGTAGGCAACTACGAAACAACCTACCAGACAGGTTGTTTAAAAAAAAAGCAAGCACGCTGCCTGGCAAGCAGCTTGATTCACTATTCATAAGCACAGCCATGAACAGTATAATATAATATAATATAATGAGGTACTGTATGCAGTGTTACATGTATATGTTGAAAAACGAAGAAAAATATCAGAAAGAAAAGTAATATAATTGCATGAATTCCCATATTAGGAAAACATAACATGATTTTGAACAGAAAAGGAAAACAACCTCAATTTTAGTTTGGAAAGAGGGAACATGTTATATAATTATATAAACAATAGAGCAATCCTGATTACATAATCACTAATTAGACTAACGATTTGTATATTTTTGGCGGCATTTGAGTAGATACACATACACTTGATAACATCATTGTGGTGCAGTGGCTGGACACTGGAGAAAGAACGCTGATATTGACATCCTCAATGAAATCGTCCCCCAGTGAAATCCATATTGTAGCAAGTAGGATTGCATGGATAAGGACAATCAATATGTTTTGATGCTCTTCGGTCAAAAAACCAGTCACCAACTGATTCTGCAATAGTCTATTAGACCATAAACAAAACCGTAAGCGCTTATAATCCAACATTGCAGACTAATAGACTTTATTATAGCAGGTGCAAGTGAATGTCATGATTAGAGGTATGAAATTTCTGAATGTAATTAGTATTAGGAAAATATGATCATATTCTAGCTAAAAGCATGACATGTTTTTAAAAAATACGGCGTAATATTGCATCTCCATATTCATGAGTGTGGGAACACTATATATTATTAAAGCAATGATAAGCTGAAGAAGGTGTATTTATGATAATTCACATTACCTTGTTATTTATCCTGGGAGAATTCGGACCATGCCACGTCTCGGAAATCCATGTTTGGCAGTGAATATAGCATGAATTTATGAACATTCCAAAATTCTTCATCTGTTGATATTCTGAAAATGCCTTTAAGAATGAATTTCGGAATCCTGTATATATATAACCCCTGTCAGTATATAGCCTTGTTTCACAACTTTCTTTACCAAAAAATCATACATCTAATACCTTGGAGCACTTGAATCTGTTCAGGACTACAATTGTGAATGCTGAGTTGGCATTTGTGCCAATGACCGCGAGGATCTGCTGGACTAGGTACTAAAATGTTCTTTATCTGTTAATAGGGAAAAAACAGAAAAAGATAAATAGATAACAAAAAAGACGGAAATGTTCTAATCGGAAACCAATATTATAACTAGTACCTGCCAAAAGTCATAAGTTGGGTTGACAAGGAAAAGTGGTGTATTTATGCTTTTCACCATATTTTGAGGAAAGAAACACTGGTTGTATTTCATGGGAAAATGAGTCGATAGTTAAGAACAAAATAAAACCTGATAAAACTTTACATATACTTTGGGGAATAAAGACAACGGGTACCTTGGATGGTTCCATTTTGGCAACGCAGTCCTTTTTCAAGCTGCCAGCTACATCCTGACATCATCATACATGAAATTGGATGAACATTAATGCCACCTAATGCATAGTTTCAAAAGAAATGATTTATTGCTCAATTGCCATATATACACGTATTGATAACTTAGAATAACCGACATCAACATGAGAAATTCTATCCTCTTATTATTGAATTGTTTTTATTTCAAAAATAAATACCACAAATATGTTGAATCTTAAAAAAAAACAGTGCTATAAAGTCATCAATAAACTGACAAACCTGGAGACGTACAACATCATGATAAAATGACTGAATGGTAGCATTACCAGCAACATCTTTCCTGCAATCAAGGAAATCCAATGCATAACTTTTCAGCCTTCACTCAAACTAGTAAACGATCAAGCTTTCGTATTTTGAATACTAAATGCACCAAGTACACCTCAAGAAAAAGAAAACAACATTTGAACATTGAAATCACTTGTGTATAACCAGTGTATTAGAATATCTTTCTTCTTTCTCTCCCTGACTATCGACGGCTATATGTATGTATAACACATACGTATACATGCACGCACACAAATAACAAGCGGACGAGAGGAGAAATGACTCGATCAACCTTAACGTACGATTTGTCAGCATTACCACTGTAGAGTTGGACTTCTAAGATTCTATAGATGAAAGAAATAGGTACTCTACTATGGAAGTACTTGTATTTATTGGCTGGTCTCTTTTAATAAAATTGATGCATGCGTTTACTAACACAATTACACAAAAGACAAATGATTAACAGGTGTAAAGCTTTTTACCCAAAAAAAAATGATTAATATGATTGGAATACTGATTACACAAAAACGAAGGAATCAAGTTATAGTCAACGTAGAACAACATACTCATTAAGAAAGAAACCTGCATCAGATAAACATTTGACTTTAGCATCTTTTGACAAAATTTCTCTGAAGTCATCACAGTGTATGAGTGTTGCGAGTCCTCCCGCTGAGCATCCAGAAAGAAGTGCCTGTAAAGTAATTTGAGATGTTAAGTAAAAAGTATCACTCTATTCTTATCCTGGTAGAGTAGAGGTTCAGTAAGAACGTGCAGTCAGAATTTAGAATAAAATGTTAAATTTCTCTCATGCTCATGTTTTCTCCTGGCTTTAGATTAACCAACACCAACTTGATCAGAATAAGGGTTTGTGTTAATGAGTATACAGCTTGGGTAGCGGATCAAATGGGTCGGGTTGGGCTGGTCTGCAAACAACTTTTTATCCATTTTTATAGTTTTACGAATACTTACTGTGTATAAGATTACAAAAAGTGTATCAGTATAATAACAGCCCCAACTTGTTTCAAAAATGATTGAAATTTTATGCATTTCAATACACTTCAATGACTTTAGACCATTTGGCCCATTTCTCTTTAGGTTAAATCTCTAAATTTAATCCATTGACCCGTTTAAAATGAAACATAACCCAAATAAGCCCATTTATAATGTGTAGAAATTGCCATCTCTATTCACTTAGTTCTACTTTCCCATCAGACTCCAAATATATCCATAAAATGTACCTCTTGAGCACTAGATAATCCAATTGACAAGAGTTCATCCATCATTGCTTCCCAGATGAGTTGACCTCTGAAGAAAAGTTTAGTATCATTCTGTAGCAGTATTCAAACAGGCGATATTTATTTATATCAAATAGGCATGCTTCAAACAAAGTTTCCATTTCAGAAAAGAGCTTACTTTTAGTTCACTTTCAGGGTGCCCAGCAAAAGATGCGCCATCACAGTAACGTATCTTGACCTTGTTCCAGTTATAAAAATCTGAAGAAATGGAAGTGTGTTAAATGTTTAAAAATGCAACAAATTCTTGAATTAATCTATGAGTTTAAGAATTAAAATAGAGCACCTACTGCAAATGATACAAAGGTTTACTACTTGTACAATTACCTTTTTACCCATATTATTTGTATAGGGTGAAGTTACTTTTTAAGTAAAAGGATTTAGCATTTTGTTATTTATTTTGCTTATTATAACTTTCCCCATGTGACTGTGAACGACCTAATTTTAGAATATGCTAAATTGACTGGTAATAATATTGAAGATTGCTGCATTTAAATCATTACCCAACTATAAACCACTACTTAAATCAGCATTCAAGAGCTAACATGCCTTCCGAAACTGTAACCATAAACTCATAAGAAAGTACCATCAAGAAAATAAACTTACGTACATTGATGAGCAGAAAATGATGCAATTTAATCATAAAATTCAGAACAATATGGCAGGGTTTACAAGACTAGTGTCTGCCACTCTGCCTATCACATGATGATTGCAAGAGTTCGAATTTCTAAATGTCCATATCAAATGCAACATTTCTTTTTCTCTGTTCTGAGAATGTTTTAGGTATAGCTAACCAACATCACACTAAATTCAGTATCAAAATGCACATGTTGGTTCACAGGCTTAACTAGCATACACGTCAGTTCACATTCTTTTTACAACAAGACATGGTCATTGTGCGAGTCTCAAATGAGATACAACACTTAAACCTTGCTATGCTCCAGAAACTCTTGTTCTGTAATTGAAAGTTGAGACACTCCGCATTCATTAATAGATGTCAAAGGTGGAAATGTGTCCTGGATTATGCTTAAAATAAAAATCCAAGTGACACTGGTAGTAATAAATTACCTGGATTATGAGATTGATCACTGCTAAGAATTCCAGAAAACTGAACTTGGCGATCCATGTACTTTGAAGACCCTAAAGCAGTCATCTTACGAAAAGAACAAGAAGCTATTGTATTGCACCAACCACCACCCTGCATTTTAAGAGAATGAGATGAGCCCACTATATTTTCTGGGATAATATTACATGTATAAAAAGAGAAAAAGTTTCCTAGTTGTAGTGGTACAAATAGGTAACATGTAGTTTTAATGAAACACAGTTGCTAATCGGTCACTCAGATGTGACCATTACATTTGTATGTTCCGAAGGCCAAGCCGCAAAAAATTTCAATGCCTGGACATTTACAGAACTGGTTGCTAATGTGTTAAAAAAATCATGTTATATTAACAGTCCAACGGAACAAACATCTGGAAATCAAGCAACACAAAAGGAGTAAAGATCATCAGTGACATGTGAAGAAGTCTAACTTGAAAACCATGCAAACCATTGTCCAAAGTAGAAATGTATCAAAATACTGACAGAAGTAAATTAGAAAAAAGGCCAATATTATGCAATGAGATCTCATGTCATTGCCTAGTTTTTTCTTGACAAGTTCAACAGCTTGCAAAAAGAATACAAATGTTAAGGCTATCCAAGGGGCGAGTCCATATATGCTACACACAAGGCCACAAATATATAAGACATTCCGATAAAAACCACCAAAACCAAACCAGACCTATATAAACAAGCATATTGCCATGTAAAAAAAGAGGCCCAAAACTCTGTTATACACAAAGATAGAGGACTTGTCACCATCATACGAAAACAAATACAACTACACCTCCACTTCTCAGAGAATAAAATCACAAACTCATCACCAATAAGAGTAGTATAAGTTTGTGTGGGTAAAGGGCGCAAGAATCTATTAACCGATAAGTAACCTCAATGTGTAGAACCCATCTCCTAGAGCCAGATCCATAACCCTTTTGAAAATGGTATGCAGGAACACTTCCATCCAGACAATCTGCAGTTCAAATGTTACAGGGAAATATAGTTGCACGTCATCCAAAATTAGTCAAACCATTAATGTTTATAATTGAAAATATTCTTGTAAGTGCTAAACCAAGTCTGGATTTATCATTTTAACATGTCAACTTCGAAAACCTTATCATTCAAATTCAACATCAAATCAGCAAAAATCAACTTAACAAAAGGCTTATAACACAAACCCGGATAACGTCTATACTCACTCTCAAACGCATATCAATAACAATAATCATTACTATACTATAAACTCGTCAACTTTTCCAAGTTTTGATACTGCACAAATCAATCATGATACATCTTCAATGCAAAAAATCACTGTTCTTGTAATGACCCATTGCAACATGTCTCTGCATTGGCCCTACCCATTTGTTAAAAAAACTACCACACTTTTTCTTATACTCATCGGGCAACTTTATACATGCAAATCAAACCCTTTTCATAGTGCATACTTTTTAAGTGCTTTTGAATTAAAAATAAGTGTGTTTTTCTCTTAGAATACTATATTAAAACGCACCTAATAGCCAAACACTTGAAACTGCGTTTTGACTTTCAAAAAACGCAACTAATCAGCTATATGCAATTCTAAGGGGGTGTTTGACTTAGCTTATTTTGGGTTATTTACATTTGGCTTATCAGGTTTTTGTCGCTTATTTTTGGACTTTTGAGCTTTTATCATGACATGTAATTGGAAAATAAGCTCATAATTCCAAAAACAAACCACAAAAACGGGGGCTTATCAAACATAAGCCTAAGCAAATAAGCTTGAAAATAAGGGAACCCAAACACCCCCTAAGTACGACTTAGGATTTACTAACAAGTTATAAATTATATATATATGTCTAACAATAATAATAATCAATAATAAGATAGATAAAAGGAAACAAGAAGTTATATAAGAGTAGGACTCACAGGCGCCACGTGTAGCGGCATTGGTTAAGAAAACGATGGGTACGAAATTATCATCAGCTGCTAAAGATGGTGGTGGTGGTGATGATGATGATGAAAAAATGAAAGAAAAAGATAAAAGAAGAATCGCAAATCCAAATGCTGCAATGAGCCATTGACGTTTACTCAATCTTTGTACTGCTAACCATCCTCGGTGGAGCAGCCACCACCTCTGTTGGTGGTGGTGCTGCTGTGTGTTCGCCATTGTAATTGTTAATACAGATTATTGGAAATTATTTGAGGATTATTTTTAGATCTAGCTCTCTCTCTCTCTCTGGATATTGAGAGTATTAATAATAATAATAATCATCATATCAGTCGGTCAGTCAGTAGGTGGTGTTGAAGGCCTCATTCATTCATTGACCAAACATAAACGTACACAATCCGTTATGTTCCGTCACGAAACACAAGATGGTTAGCAGCTATTGGGATTGGGCTGGCTGTATCATCCATTATTTATGGGGTTCCTGTATAAAAAAAATTGACCAATACCCGCGCGACGCTGTGGCGATGGTGAATAGCGACGTCGTGATGGTGGTGGTGACGGTTAGTGGTGGTGGCAACCGGTGATAGTGGTGTCGGCGGCGGCGAGTAGTGTAGGTTATTGATATAAAAATGGTAGTGTAGTTATTTTAGAAATTAAAGGGTAGATGTTGTAAATTAATTTCATTAAAGGTATATTGGGTATTCAATAGAATTATGGATAATGTTAGTTATATTAGTAAGGACATTTTAGATATTTTAAAGGTAGAAAGTTTAAAGAGAGGAAAAAGATAGTTTATTTTATAAGGAAGTAAAGATAAAGATAATCAATTATTATCGATTTCCCCTTTCATATGATAAGACAAAATAGAAAGAAAAAAAAATCAAAAATCAAAGGAACAAAAAAAGTATCAAATGGGAAAAGTCAATCGGAACTCTAAAGTCTAAACGCAAGTCCATCTAGAAGGAATGGACCATTTCAGTATTTCACCATCATGACAACAAATAAAAATAGAACGAAATCCATTTTTGGTCCCTGTGATATCATATCGTTTGCAAGATTGGTCAAAACTTATGTAAAGTGGCGATTTTGGTACAATAAGTGAGCCTTTGTGGCAATCTTGGTCCAAACTTAACCTGCCGTTTGTTTTTCCCCATTAGTGAGGCCATGTGCCAGACACGTGATAGGCATTGGGCAATACTGTCTTTTCATCAAACAATGACCATTCTCACAATTTAAATCAAACTTTTTTTTTTCCTTTTTTTTTTCCATGTATTTATCATCATCATCATTATCATCATCATCATCATCATCATCAAACAACAACACCAATTTTTTTTTTCTTGATCTTCAAACAAAATATTTATGTATTTGTTATAATCATCATCATCAAACAACAACAACTAATTTATATCCCCTAACCTTTTTTATTCAACAATCATCATTATCAACAACAATAACATATCTAAAACTTAATAAAGCAATAAAGTAACCTTAAATCTAATCACAAAAATCCTCATATTTAGATATTGAATCCACCAAAATCAAATACATTACCAACTTTCATCATCTTCCTTCTTACTCACTAGATCCAGCCACAGTTGGGCATTACCCATCAGATTTGGCCACCCCTTTTATCATCAGATTCAAATCCGTCTCCTTCAATTTTGTTACTCTTTTATCTACAGATTCGAATATACATATATATTTGTGATTTTGAATCTTATATTATTTTTGATATAATGGCTGGAAAAAAAAATACAAACCCACCTCACTTTGATTTGCTTATCACATTACAGATTCATTCGTTTTTGGATTCGTGACCTTCTTCAAAACCATGAAAAAAAAAATAGAAACCCATATCACTTTGGTAATGTTTCGACAATTTTCCCTCTGGTTACGGTTCCGACGAGTAGCGGCGGTGATGAATCAATCTATCTATATATTTTCCTAGATCTATAATGAAGACGATGGTGGTGAAGTGAAGATAACAAAGGTTAACTTTTTTATGAGTTTGGTGCCCCACATATATCTATAAGTTTTTTTATGAAGTGACGATGGTGGATCAGTCTATCTATATATTTTCCTAGATATATATTTGCATGAGAATCAAACAAAACTGGTGGTGAATGATGTTGTTGATGAACAGAGGTTAACTTTTTTTATGAGTTTGGTCCCCCACATTCCTCTTACATGTACACTTTAAGCCATCATTACAGCTGAGGTTAAGGGTTGATGGATCTATACACTTTTCGATTTTGATGAAAGGATTTAAGGATTTAAGGATGGATAGATGTATGTATGGATTGATATAGATATAGATGTATTTAAGGGTGGATGGATTTGGTGGTGATGGTGGGATATGAATTAGATTTGTATTTAATTTATGAGTTTAGATTTGTTCATCAGTATGAAAAGACAGTATTCTTCATCACGTTTCAGGCACATGGTCTCACTAACGGGTAAAAACAAACGGAAGGCTAAGTTTGGACCAAGATTGCCACAAAGGCTCACTTATTGTACCAAAATCGTCACTTTGCATAAGTTTGGACCAATCTTGCAAACGGTGTGATATCACAGGGACCAAAAATGCATTTTGTTCATAAAAATAAATAGACGAAACCACGTACACATAATGGCATAATTTGAGCATTGGCAACGTACGTGGTAAAGGAGCCGTAAAGCCCCACACCGTGCGATAACACTGCACGGTAACACCGCCGCCGATGGCGGGGGGCGCGACGTGACAAGCAAAATAAGTAAAACTTTGCTGTGGAAGAAACGTAAAGTAGTTCCACCGCGATTGTTTGAAAGCTTCAGAAAAATTGCATCGTGATTATTTTTGTGAAGAACCGAAGTTCGATGAAGAGTTTTTTGAAGATAGGTATCGTATGCCTAAACGTTTATTTTTAAAAATCGTGTATGATCTTGAGTCTGGATACGGGTATTTTTAAGAGAGTTATGATGCTAGATTGAAAAAAAGTTTTACAGTGATACAAAAATGTTCGTCTGCCATTAGACAACTCGCAACCGGTAATCCACCGGATGACTTCGACGAATATTTATAAATGGCACAAAGAACGTCACGTGAATGCCTTCAATTTTTTTGTGACGCTATTGTTAATACATATAAGGGAGATTACCAACATAGACCAACAAACGATGATATTCCACGTTTGTACGAAGCACACGAAGTGAGACATCACATTCCCGGTATGATCAGCAGCCTAGATTGTACACATATGGCTTGAAAAATGTGTCCAAACGAATTGAGGGGTCAATATAAAAGGGGTGATCATCAATACCCCACGATTATGTTGGAGGCAACAGCGTCTCACGATTTGTGGACATGGCACGTGTTCTTTGGACCGTCGGGTTCAAACAACGATATCATTAATGTTTTGATGCAATCTCCGTTATTCCTCCCCTGAGCGTAATGGTATGACACCTAAGTGCCCATTTATTCAATTAAGTCATTTCGTATATCTACTTCAATCCATTTTTTTAACGGCAAATATTAATAAATAAAGCATCTATCAAAGTACTAGAAGCCAAAACAAACAATTACAATGCCTAGAAAGACAAAAAAACGCTACATATTCCTAGACACTTCTTGAGACTTGGACCGTGAGGAATGTCTCGTGCCAATTACAAAACGAGACACATGAAAAACCCTCACTTACAAAGGCCGAGGCCGGTTTTCACTCTGTAGTGTTTTTGATGCAATCCCAAATAAGCCCCAAGGAACACGATCTAAAAACCAACAACGACTAAAAAAAAAAAAGAGGGTTTTGAAACCACTCATCTCGCGACACGCAAACTTTCCGATATCTGCCCGTAACCCACAAATGAGATCGGGAAACAATAAAATCAAACAAGAATTCCGATCTTTGATGTGCCAGAGAAAAAACTTTATCATTGCGGTGTTTCCATATTGCCCAAACCATACAAAATATAATCGCCTCGATACACATCTTGGACATCTTGATGTGCATGTCATCAATATACTTAACGACATCATCTAAACTAGCCAGCGCCACAAAAAGGAATGTCATTCTATTATGTTACTCATTCCATTCCGATATTTATTCCATTATGCCTTACCAAATATACTCGAGTTTTATTAAGGTACAATTTGAAAAAATGATAATCAATTTTAAATATTGTAACAATAATAACAAACACATTTTTTATATATCCGTGTGTTATGCAATTTAGAACCGACGGTTAGTGAAGCCGGCTGCCGGCCACCATCACATTTTGATGTATGTACTGAATGTAGTTTATGAATTTCATATACAATATAATTTAAATTTTTTAAAAAATCATCCACGACCGCGCATCGCACGGATGCATTTCTAGTCATTATAATTAACATTTAGTTTTGATATACGTTATATAGCCACTCACTTCTAAAATATAGTATCTTAACTCAGCAGATAACATTTTCTAATCAAAAATTTATTATAATTTGAACACCTCAAAAACCTTTTAAGTATTGTACATAACATAAGCTTAAGCTTAAAATTCATAAGTTAACACATGTTTAACGGGCTTAGTTATTGACACATTAATAATACCTTTTTTCTTTCCTTATTTTAACTTTTAATTCTGTTATGTATTTTAATATTTTTTTAAAATTTAGAATTGTGAACTTAGTTACGTGGTATATCATATTTGTTATTTTTTAAATATTTTAAGGGGCTTTGATTTAAAGATTTTAAAAAAATTTGATAGAAAATAATTTATAATTTGAGATATGTTAAAAAAAAAAGAGATCTAGATTCTTTTTCATAAAATTTCAAGGAATTCTAATAACCAAAAAAAAAAAAAAAAAAAAAAATCCATGAAAATTGGCATTTGTGGCAGCTAGATTGGATGCGGATGTTTTGCGCTCTCACTCAAACGCACGCAGATGGACCCAAGAGAGTGCCCCACGTGACTCACGAGTCACGATATTTATCACTTACCCAGCCGCCTAATCCCAGTCAACCTTAATATTTTGACTATTCTACCTTTTGAATATAAACACTTCAAAGGAAACCATTTCTAAAATAAAAAATTCAAGTCTGGTAACATATTTATGCGACTAAATTACACTAATTCTTTATGAGATTTATATGCTTTGTACGTATCCTTTCTAACGATAATTAGTTATAAGAAATCCGATTGTCTAACCTTTTCATGTTCTTCCAATGTTTTAAAAATCGATTCAAAACAGTCGATTTAACCGGTTGAGCCGCTATCCGATCGATTGACCGGTTTAACCGTAACAGTTTTTTAATAAAACATGACAGTATTTCCAACTGAACATGTGCTTTGTGGTTTTTTATATCTATTTTTTTGTGTCAAAACTAAATTTAAGGTTTTAATTTTGTCCATTTTATTGTTGGTATTGTTAAAAATTTATGTTATTATTGTTCATTTATTAATATGATGAATGTATGTATAAATTAGATGGTATTTTTGATGATACAATAATTCTATTTATAATTTTACGTTTTTAGTCAACAGGTTGAACCGGCCGGTTTAACTGCTTTCGGTCATCAAATGTGTTTAACTAAAAAAAAGTAGGTTTTAAAACATTGTGTCTCGTCTGTAATTGACACGAGTTTTTTTGACTCTTTTTGCAATCTTCGCCGTTCAAGCCTCAAAAGAAGTATCTAGGAATTTGTTGTTGTTTGTTTTCCTAGATTTCTAATTGTAATTGTAACTTTTCTTTCAGGCATCTAATACTTTGTTAGATGCTTTTATTTTTAATATATTGTCGTTCATAAAAAAAACATTGTGTTGGTCTTTGTGATTGTCTAACTTTTCTAATATCGTTTTTGTGGTTGTTTAATTTAACACGTAAATAACAGACTTGAACAAAGACCATCCCTATAATTAAGTTTTGTTAGAGAAAAATATTTAAGGTCAAAGTTATAAAAACAAAAGACTTTAAAGAGTCAAAATAGGACATTTTAAATGAGACGGAGGTAGTAATGCCATTAAAAGCTTAAAGAACAGCTTCACATCTTTATTACATATATATTTTTTAATATTAATAAACATGGTTATGAATAGTAACCATGTCTATTATTTTTGACAAGTGACACAATTTAGTTTTCGGCACATCACATGCTTATAGTATGACACGTGTCGGTTTTTATTTTTTTTCTTTGTGCTTTAGATTTCGACATGTGGCTCCCATAGGACGTGATATGTCACAAATAATTTTTTAAACTTTTTTTTGTCTTTGGATTTCAGTATGACACGTGTCGGGTTCGGTTTTTTTTTTTTGCACTTTAGATTTCGACACGTGCCTCCCATAGAACCTGATATGTCACAGGTATTTTTTTAAATTTTTGTTTGTCTTTGGTTTTCCGTTTTCTTACACAAAATGAGTATATATATTTGATATGACAAACTTAATTTAAAGCAAACATTTTATGATTAAATGGTTTTTGGTGTTGTCTTTCAACGAACTGGTTGTGGGTTCAACTCTAGTTATATCTATAACTTGTGGTTGTGGTATTGCTATTGAAAAAGAATACGTTTATCCGCAACAACACACGGAAGGTTTCCCTAGTTTACATTATTATACAAATTAAACAGTTAGATATAAAATGAAGTTCATAAATCCAATTTTGCATATTGAATGAGAAAAGCAATGCTTGTTGTGCAGATTTGGGAATTATATGATAAGTGGGACCAACCGAAGAAAATGCATATGAAATTAGTGATATCCCCCGTCACAAGTTGTCTTTGAAAACAGATACATATAAATTTCTTGCATTTGAAAAAAATATTGTATAGATATAAATAGTATTTTAGATTATAGAAAATTACCTTCTTGTTTGACAAGTATCAGCTAATACACTCTAGAAAGTTTTATATTTTTGCTTTCTTTAATCATAAACTAACCTGATTATAAGACTAAGAATGACTAAGTCATAGTGTCATACTAAATTGCAATAATTTATTTACCATTAAATTCTATGTAACCATCATTATAAAAAAAGTTAAACATCACCAATGAAAAAACTTATTACCGCTCTGCATTGCACAAATAATATGCTGATTATGTATACAAAATGTGTTTATTTCCCGAACCACTTAAATGAGTTGTGCTTTTTTAAAACCTTTTGTATTATGCATTTAATACGACGTGTGATCTTGTATGTCTATGATTTTAGCAACTATGACAAAAGATGAATAGTTTTATATTTTAAGACAAATATTCATTCAGAATGTTTGCTTAGATTCTGGCTGAACCATTTTGTTGATCGCTGACAACTTGAGCAGCTAGTTGACCTCGAGCTGCTTCAACAAATAACTCTTTAATTTCTTCACTTAATCTTCGACTTCAGTGGTTCAGTGAATGTTCCTTTGTACTTGTTTTTAACAATCAACTTACATATTATTGTAAACAAATCAACTAACTATGGTTTCAGATTAACATGTTAATATTAACAAACCGAATCAGAGCTTTACGGTCAACGAGGGCCAGACATTGAGCTTTCTTTAGATCAAATCCAGAGCTAAGCTTTTAACTCTTACTTGGGATGATAGGAAGTTTCACTTGTTTGTGTTTAGATTTTACTAGTGCTTCTTTTATCTCTGGATGCTAATTGTATTTGTCCTTTTTTACTAAACCTGTTAGTATAATTATATTTGTTGGCTGTTCAAAATTTTTTTTTTTTAACAAACCGTCTATATAACAGAGAGCAAATGTAACAAACAACATTTCAAAGCAAATTGTCCGCTCTTAACGAATATATATACATCATTTTTTTTTTGAGTAAAAGGTTTCGTCCTTCATTTTAACCTTTAAAAAAAGCTAAACATAATTTTCCAAAAAAAAAAAAAAAACCTAAACATAAACACCAATTTCAAAACATAAAATACTTTGGAATCAAACTTAACGTACTCGGCTAAAATATCATTTCCATAAAGTGATCATTTTTGTAAAAAGTAATTTAACATTATTATTTTTATTTTAATATGAAGTTAAACTCTACTAATCTCCGCAATGATAACCTTGTTGTTTAACCTAGTTGAAAAAATGCAGTATACAAAAATAACTTTAGATGTTTAAATCATGTCTTAGGGGGTGTTTGGTCTAGCATATATTTTTTGGCTTATGCTTATAAAATATAAGTGGCTTTTGACTTTTT
>JAOXNX010000035.1:482685-493860 GCA_028566075.1 Solidago caesia
AATATACAACATTTACCCTTTAATTTCTAAAATAACTACACTACCCCTTTTACATTAATAACCACACCACCACCATCTCCACCGCCGCAGCCACCACCGCCTCCACTACACCGCCACAGCTACCATCATTGCCGCTGCATCGCGCGAGCATGAGTTTATTACTTATCTAGAATGATTTATTTTTGTGCTAAGAGGACATGCATCATAAAATCATAGATCATATATTTGATATCCACCTTATATACTTTTAATAATAATCATGTATTATCTATCTTATTTTATTATGTGGGAGACATAACCAGATAGATAAACGGAACTAAAAGTATTCGAGGAGGCGAAACAGCAACTATAAAGTTATTGAGGGTCTACTTGTAACCATCCTTATATTTGTTTTCTTTCGTCTCAAGACAACCAACCTCCAAACACACACTTATAACTTCTTCACTTCCAAAATCGATCCCAAAAATCAAATAATTATAACCAAATTTAATTAAACCCTAATTCTAACAAAAAGAAGATGAGTAGCATAGGCACAGGCTATGATTTATCAGTGACAACATTCTCGCCGGACGGTAGGGTTTTTCAGATCGAATACGCTGCTAAAGCCGTCGATAACAGCGGCACCGTCGTCGGTATCAAATGCAAAGACGGCATTGTTATTGTCAGTTCCTTTCTTCTTTTCTTTTTTTCATTTATTTATTTATTTTATTTTTAATTTATCTGGATTTTATTAGGTTTTTTTATTTGTTAGTTAATTAAATTAAATGATGTGATTGAATGATTAAAATTAGGGCGTGGAGAAACTGATTGCTTCAAAGATGATGTTGCCTGGATCTAATCGTCGTATCCACTCCGTTCATCGTCACTCCGGCATGGTATACAACTATCTCTATGTCTCTATATTATGTTATATATGTATATATATATAGTTCATTTAAGAACTTTTTTTTTTGCCAGAACTTATAAATTCGTTAAATTACGTGTTGCTGATTAAGTCAGTTCACATGTGAAAAGTTACACGAAGGCCCAATTTATATTAAAATGGAAAAAAAATAGCTTTTTGTTACTTGAATTTGCTCGCGTTGCCAACCGTTCACTTGTGAACATATCAATCAAATAAATGTATATTTTACATGTTTTTAACAATTTATTTTATATACTCATTTTAACCTCTCTCATTTGTTACATGTGAATAAATAACACGTAATTTTAAAGTTCTCGAAGTTCTCACAAAAAAGGTTGCTCAAACGAACCGTTTACTATATCTATATATACTACATTATATCATTTCTCTTTTTGTTATGTTAAGGAGGTGTTTTGACTTTTAAGTGATGTTTTGGGATACAGGGTGTAGCTGGATTAGCTGCAGACGGGCGACAGATTGTTGCAAGAGCCAAATCTGAAGCCCATAACTACGAAAAGTAATATTACATTGTGCTGTCTATTTTTCTTTTTTACTTTCGTGTGCTTTTTGTATTTTTATATTTTATCTTTTGATAATAGTTTTAGGTGCTGAAGATGCTGACTTGAATCTTGGTATGAGTGTATATATGTGAGAGTTTTGGATTACATGTATTTGGATAACATGTTTGGTGTTTACGGTGAGGTAGTACTTCAAGTTGTCTAGAAGTTTGTTTATACAAAGAAGGTCCTTTACTTATCGTGTTTGATAGCTGGTAGGGTGAAGGCGGTTAGTTAACGTACAGTTAGTATTTAGAAAGGCTTATTAGTTATTTATTTAGGGAGTTTATATACGAGTAGAAGCTTTTCTGCTTCTTGATAAGAATTATGAATATTTTTTGTAGTAAACAAAGAAGGAATAGATGATGGAACATCTGCAAAAAAATCAGAGGATGCAATGATTTTTAGTCTAAAGTTAGGGTCACTATTTATGTAAAACCAAATCAAACACACCAAACAATCATTATAGATCTCCAGTTTTCATATTTGTAGCCCACATGTCATACATTTTCCAGACAGTCATACACTACACAATGAGTTTGTTTGCATGGATAATCTCCAGAAGCAAATACAAACTTATATTTCTAGACAAAAATCCTTGTGAATTACAATTTACAAGGATAGTTAATGGTAGTATCTATACAGACTTACACACCCCCATCTTGTTTTAAACAATGCCAAGTATTGTGCTCCTTGTTCCCTTACCAAAAACTGATTTTAAGTGTCTTCTTAAGTGGCCCTATATATAGAATTAATGGATAATGGTTGATATACTTAGTAATTGACAGTGGATATTCACTTGAGTACTTTGTGAAGTAGAATGTCTTTGATAAATGTCTACAGTATATTGCTTACAAGTATTCAAGTTGCTGGTATTCTAGAGCTAGAAGATGAGCTTGACTTAAAATTTATGCTGTTGTCTATGACATTCTACTCATACATACACATTACTTGCATGCCACATGTTTTTATTACTCACACTTTCGTCGGAGGTCTTCCTGGAAGCAGTCTCTCTGCTCTCAGATAGAGGTATGATTGTCTACATCTCACCTCCCCCATACCCTGTCTTTGACGAGATTGGGTATTGTTGTTATGTATGACTCATCTGCGGTAGAGAGTATTAACTAACTGCCATATGATAACGTAACTCTTCTTGAGAAAGCTAGCAGTGACTACCGACTACAATATTAATTCCCAAAAACATCACATGTAGAGTATAAGCCCAGCTGTCCTTGGACTGATTTTTTTAATGTGATGTGTTAAAGATCCCTTGCTCATTCATTCATTGCTTCGAGAAACATGCGAGCCTTTAGTTTATTCCTTTACTCAGATGTTCATGCTTGGTGCTCTGTATTTTTTAACATGTGAAGATTATACCCTAAAATCATCGCTACCAATATTGAGACACTGAACTATCTTATTTTTGTCATTGCGCTGAAAAATAGCTTTTCTGATTTTGCAGTACTTATGGTGAACCTATTCCAGTAAAAGAACTTGCTGAGCGTGTTGCTAGCTATGTGCATCTATGCACACTCTATTGGTGGCTCAGGTTATTAGAGCATTATCTATTATTTTTAATTTTGCAAACACCTGTATTTTTGTTATGCTAAATATTATTATTATTTTGTTGTTATCATTTGTGTTATATATATGCTAAGAATAGTATTTATGTTGCAGACCTTTTGGTTCTGGGGTTATTCTTGGAGGTTATGATCGTGATGGCCCACAGCTATATATGGTTGAACCTTCTGGTGTTTCCTATGTGAGTTACCATACCCCTGGTAAAGTGATGATAGTGGATATGTGTTTTTCTGATTAATGATTGTTGGTTTTACCTGTAGAGATATTTCGGTGCTGCAATTGGGAAAGGCAGACAGGCTGCTAAAACGTAAGACTGTTGTTTTCTTTATTAATGATTGCTGTTTTCTTTTTCATCCTAAGCTCTCTTGACATATGATTTTGAGCATTTTGTAGCAAGGCAATACTCGTGATATTTATAAGTGTCTGCTTCTAGATGTGTTGAAAAAGTTTTACTTCAAAGTTTTATGTTATATGAATCTTGTGATGATAAGTTATTTTAAAGAGCAATTAATGGTAATATGACTTGATGTAAATGTGTAGTAAGCCTGCTCTTGAAGTATACCATGTGATATGGTTCAGACTAACAAATTTCTGGTGTTCTTTTTATCCTAAGCTCTCTTGACATTTGACGTACGATTTTGAGCGGATAATACTTATAAAATATATGAGTGTTTGCTTCTAGATGTGTTGAAATAGTTTTCCTTTGAAGTTAAGTAAGTGTGCTATATGAATCTTGTGATGATTATAAGTTATTTTAAAGAGCAAACCAATGGTATATGACTTGGGGTAACTGTGTAGTAAGCCTGCTCTTGAAATATACCATGTAATATGAGTCAAACTAACTAAAGAGTCGGTATCAAGGAAATTCTGGTTGTATGGTTGTACCAATAGCCCAATAGGTATGACCATCGTCGTAACCTGGAATGAGATGGGCATATATCAGAATTAGTGTGTACTAGTGACTCATGATATCTGATCAATAATGTTGGATCTTTGTATGGTTCAGATTTGTCCTCTTTTGCATGGTTATTTCAATTCATGTTGTGTTAACGATGTAAAAGTTTACTAACACGTGGTGTAATTGTTTAATCGCAGTGAGATTGAAAAGTTGAAGCTTTCTGAGATGACCTGTCGTCAAGGAGTTATTGAAGTAGCAAAAATGTGAGCGTCTCTTTTCCTACTAAAATGTTTGATACTTTAATGCTCTCCCACAGATGTAGAGATAGGAGCATATTCTGTACTTGGGAAAATTAACAAAAGTTTTTCTCATTGAGGACCTCCTTTTTTCTACATTTCTTTTGGCCTATTACACGCTTCAGTTCCTCATACTTGTGCTCAATCTGTGGTGGCAAAGAAATAAATCTTGTATTTCACGAAAAAAATTATTGCTGCTTATAATTACTGTTTATAGATGCCAAACATCAATGTCAACCTTGACACCAGATTTCTAGCTGTCTATTTTGAAACTAATAACTAAGTAGTAAGTACCCAAAAAATGATTGCTTTCAAGGCTTTATCTTTCAGTTCTTCTCTTCTCTCCTATGAATTGGGAGCTTGATTATTCTTGTAATTTAGGTTTTTTGGTTTCAGATTATTAGTAATAAAGAGTCCACGGAGCTCATATGGCAATCCTCCTTTTGTTCTTATTTTTTGTTACCATTTAAATTAGGCTATTTTTTGCTTGGAGAAGTGCCTGATGTCTTTAAAGATGTTTCATATTGTGCCTTGTTATATTGTATGGCTATATGTTTTGGGGCACTGTTCATGACATTACTTGTTGGTATATGAATGTTTCATTAGTGGTCTATATATCAGTTAAAGTATATATCAGCTTGTTTGCTCTTTGATGTTGGCAAGCAGAATTTATGGTGTCCACGACGAGGCAAAGGACAAGACGTTTGAATTGGAGATGAGCTGGGTTTGTGACGAATCAAACCGCCTACACCAGAAGGTAAATAATCATATTTAGAAGTACATTTTTAAAAAAGAGCTTCATTTCACAATTTTACCTGCCACTAGATGAGAAGTTCCTTTATAGTACAATTTGCAAGCTGATCTTTTATGTTCTTTTCCTTTTGCCATATACTAAACCTTCCATTATTTCATTCTTTTAATACCAGTACTTAATGTAATAGCCTACCTGCCCTTGTATATAATTATAATGATGGTAGTATAATCTCCCGTATGGCCGTATTGGTTGGTAATGTTTCATTGTAGTCAATTTGTTCCAAGTTATTAGTGGTACTCTTTCCTGGTGGGCTTCCCTGTTAAAAGTTTTTGAGGGGACACAAGAGCAATTGAGAATATAGTTGCAAGTTGAATGAAAAAACAGCATTAATATGTTAAATCATTTATTATTTCAATTTTGTTGCTAGTATATACCTGCCTGGTAGGGCAAATGGTTAGTGCTGCTAACTAGTCAAACTGTATCACGTTTGAGTCCAAATAACGTGCTTGGAACTTAAAACGAGTCGACTTTGAGTATATGAACCTGGCTCGTATTCTTAGTGAGCAATTTAAGACATATTACATACAAGTACTATATAAGGGTAAATGGGGCTATAAACGGGTCAAGACTTTATCTGGTTATTTGAGTTTGAACTTGACTTGAGCTCGCTCAATTTGGAACCATATCAAGCTCTTGAGCTGAACTGGATTAATTGACTTTGGTCTCTGATTAGTTTTATCAAGGTATTTGAACTTGGGCTTGTATCATGAATTGAGTTTGAGCTTATCTGGTTTGCAAACCTAATTGCGTTTTCAATTGAGAGACTAGAATATACGAAGGAAAATGTGATATGTTATATTACATAAACACACCCTAGTATGGGTGGCAAAATGGTGGGTCTGGGGTTTTGAGTAGATGGTCAGAAGTAAAAACAGGTTCAGGATAATACAGGTAAAAGTTCCGTGTGGGTCGAATTCGGACCTAAAACACTCCCTTAATTATTACATTCTTTACGTATATAGTTAAGTGTATCATACTTAAATACGGAAGTTTTATGATCAGAAGTATATTTAGACGGACATTTAAATCGAGTGATTACTGTTTCATCACTTGAAACTGGATGTGCATACTTCTATGGATGTGTTCACTAGATTAAATAGCATATACTGCATCTCTTATTTATGTGCAGGTGCCAGAAACACTATTGGAGGAGGCAAAGGATGCGGCCAAAGCAGCATTGGAAGAAATGGATGCTGATTAGTACATCTTTTCTCTGTTTGTGTTGTTTGTCGGACTCTTCCATTTCAAATCTGTCAACAGTAAGATATTTTGCATTAGTCATCTCATCTCTAAGATTGTAACATTTAAGTTTTATCTGAACACCTTAAGCTTTTCATGTATGTTTGCGGCCAGGCGTTAAAAGAACCACATAATCTTATCAGCTTTTTTTTGTCGTAACCTGAATGCTCGGTCTCTTGTGTTATGTTGGAAAACTGTTAAAACTAATCATTTTATTTATAAGTGCATGTGGAACTTGGAAATTTTGATGAAAAAAAAAGGCATTTGATTGAAAGCTCAAGTTTTGTAAATGGGGAATTGTTAACAACTAAAGAAACATGTTCAATAACTTCGACTAGAAGCCTCTGACAATCAAAGCTGCTTTTTTTTTAATACAAAAAAAATCTTAGCACATTCATTAATTTGAAAAAAGAAATCCCTGTTGAAGGTGGAGAGACCAAATCCACACAAAACTCATGATACATTGTATACGATTTCCTCATAATTTAATTATAAATCTCAGCAAAAGATTTATAAATTATAATTCCCATTCTGCACATGGGCTGGCCCATGATAGTTTTCAATGATTACCTTTTGGACTGTGACAGTTTCGACTTTCGACAAGAAAAATATGTCCTCGGTTTATAGTTTTCAATAATTGTATATTTTAAGAACCGATTATTTTATCGAAAGTAAAAATGTTAGCGTTAATGATTTGACAATTAATTTTTTATATATCAATATCAAAAACCTTTTTTGAGTTCATGCTTCAAGTGTTGTACTAAAAACTACAACTTGTTAATAAGATTAAGGATGTATTTTAAAAAACTAATCGTAAATGTTAAAACAGTAAAATTTAGGGTAAATTGTCGAGAAAGAAGCAATTAGTTTACTTTTAATCAATAAATAGGCAACACTAATTTAGTGACAAACAAATGAGCTACTCATCAGTTTCAAGCCAATTAAAGGATAATATGATAAGTCATTAGTTTTTCTTGGACATGGCACTCCATGTGCGCGTCCATGTCAACCACATCTTTTTTGATAAGCTGATCTTCTTTCCCGGTTAGAATCCCAGAAATTCTAACGAATAAATTCATATTTCTGATAAGATCATCAGTTTTCGGATAAGGATATCGTGACATGAACTATATGGAAGTCAAGTCAGGAAAATACTGACTTATCAAGTCACCTCTTTATTGGCTTGATATATTGATTAATAAATCATTAATTTTTTTGTCGTGAAATAAATGTTATCCCTTTAATAATAAAAAGTAAAATAATAATTACGCAGTAAACAAGAAATGACTTTTTCGTTCAAATAGTAAAAACATGATTTTGTACTACACCTATATGAAGAAGTACATTTAGATATACGTGTGTATGTTCATATGTTATCTCTGAGTGCACATTCAATTAATGCTGAACAAACATGGATTTTTAAATATGACTTGACTAAGAATCAATCTCTTTCATTAACATGTAAAGTCAATATCAATCAATATATATATATACGAGAAATGGTGTCTAAATACTTAATTCGTCCATTCATGTTTACAGTCAGCTGGATTAGTAGTTAATTATGAATGAAGTGTGGCATAAACTAAAGTCAAAGTCAATCGAGGCTGTTAAAATGGTCAACCAAATGAATAGTCAACATTGAATTTTCTTTGAAAAGGAATGATATTTTAGAGTAAACTATACGAGTAAAAAGCAGCCATATTGTTTAGTGGGGTATTTAAATTTATATTACATCAACTATATGTGTTTTGTCTCCTGATCAACACTTTTGAATTTTGATTTGTTTTGAACTTGAGACATATTTCAGGCTTTTATATGTATA
Source organism: Solidago caesia (assembly GCA_028566075.1). NCBI lineage: Eukaryota > Viridiplantae > Streptophyta > Magnoliopsida > Asterales > Asteraceae > Solidago > Solidago caesia. Next base: position 490,797 of record JAOXNX010000035.1, read on the forward strand.
TTACTTTGTGGCAAAAGATTGATAACCGGAGATTTAAACTAACCCACAATTGGTTGTATATTCATAATTGACTCACTTAACAATTGTGACTGTGTGAATGTTTAGGCTAATGTCTCATCTATTACCAATTGATTGAGTTATATGTATCTTACAAATTTTCATATAATTGTCACGTAATATAAATTTGTCAACGTTCATGATAAAGAATGGGAATTGGGTAATAACACTCCCATGTGTTAACTATTACATGTATAAAAAGTAATATCTTGTATATTAAATAGCATTAATGAATGCTTATAATATGTGTTGCTTTTTCAAAGCATAAAATTGTTTTGAACTTGTTGTGTAAAGCGTCTTTTACAAACATGTTCATATTTAGTTTGACAGAAAAATTGTTAAATCCTTTATAGGGTGTTCTATTGGCACCCTTATGGATAGGCACACCTACACAATTATTTAGTTTGACTTTTAATAAATTAAGTTTAATTAAGGTTTGACTAATTAATTTCACGTAGTGGTTAACTATTAAAGTAACAAAAGTTCTTCTTCGTTGAAATAGTGTTGCTTCGAGTTGAAGTCTCGTACTTTATAGGGAAAGTATACATGTTATTTTGTTAACTGGAGTAAGTTACCCTCTTGGGTTGTAGAAAGCTTATGAAGCATGAGCAATAGTTAAAAATAAAAGAGATTTATCATCTTCGGGTCCAACATATAAAACTTCATCCGGTTACCCGTTTTAGTTTTTATTATTAAAAGTATATTTGCATATTTGTTTTGAAAGTTTTTATGTACCATACTACATAGTAAGAATAAGAATATGATGCCAATGTGGGATTAGTCCGGTTGATAGAGGCTTATGTCTCTTGGAGAATACTTGGTTAGTTTTAGTAGTTGGAATAAATTTGGTGTAATATTTAGCCGTTAAAAAAAAAGAATATGATGTTCGTTGTAAAAGAATTTTTGCATATATGTGCTCTATTGATGAGATAAAGGTATCTTAGATTAGGACCAGTTACTATACTGTATAGTAAGATTAAGAATAAGAATATGATGCTAATATGTTATAAAATATAAACATGTAAACGAATGGGATTTTTCTTGTTTACGTTATAAAAGAGTGACAAATTTTTGACTCAGATGTATGCAGCTTAACTGAGATATTTTTTGACCATTCACGAACTATTTTCCAGACCACCCAAGTTGTTTATCCAAATAGATTCGATCCTAAAACCTTTTGTGAAGAAATCAAGATGTCTGATCATTAGAACTCTAAATGATGCTTGATGCTCATATGTCATGATGAACACACCGAGTATTCATTAATATAATATCTGGCCAGTTACTTAATATAATCTTCTCATATTTAAACTAGTTCTTTTAAATCATCCTTGTTATTAATGTTGTATGCCTAGAAGATGTGATGTACATATTCTCACCCATATATAAGGGCCAAGAGAGTCCTTACCAATTTGTTAGCCAATAAGAATTGGACATGTGGCTTGCTAAAACGTTACCTAAACCATATCAAAAACAATGGTGTCCTTACCAATTCGTTACCAAAACCGTTTTTTGTTAAATTAAAAATTGGGCTCAAATTTTGGGGGTCGGAAAACAGGAAGTCGGAACCGCCATGGCTGCCAACCCGAAGGTCTACCCCGCGAAGATACGGCTCGGATCATCCGATCTCCCTTTCGAGTATTTATCATCATCGCCCTTTTTATATCGGAAACCATAACGTAATAACGTAAAATCACTGGCAACTAATCGGATTCTGGCAACATATTACTTTAAAATGGAAATCCGGCAACACTACAACTGATCAAAGTCCAAAATCGCTACTGCTATGCTACCAAGATAATCACATTCGCAATTAATAGCAATATTAAAAGTAAATAAGCAAGAAAATAAATAACAATAAGTAACATATAGCAACAGGCCAGAAAACCCCAAAAAGGGGTCGCCGGAGAAGTATAGCAAACACATGCAATCGGTTTCACCGTAGAAATAGGACGGGGAACCCTAAAAAGGGGTCGCTGGCGAAGTTTAGCAACCACATGCAATCGGTTTCACAGTAGAAAAAGGCCAGAATACCCCAAAAAAGGGTCGCTGACGAAGTATAGCAACCAACATGCAATCGATTTCACCACTACTATGCAATCGGTGTAACAAGGCTCGCAGAAAACCCCCCAACAAAGGGTGTAAAATCCCCCAATCGGAGTTAACAAGGCTCGCCGAAAAACACCAACAAAGGGTGTCAAAACCCACGTAAAAGGAACCAATTGGTAAGGACGTTGGGAGTATCGATATGTGGTATCGATTCCGGCAATATATAGCCATGAAAATCACGATTAGTTGCCTTAAATCGCTAACCCCCAAAAAAGATTTGGTTTCCGGCGACAGGGACCAAAAGGGGAGAAAACTCAAAAAAATAAAATAAACGGTCAACAAAGCACGCCCCAACGTTCCATTCAATCGGTGTTGTCATACTGATTTATATAACATTTACCGAAACCGGTGCTTCACCGATTAAAAGGGGATCGTGTCACCGATTACGGATGTACTACACTGATACCCTTCACTGAGGACTCCCTTGGCCTTAAGAGTTATGAGTGAAAACATAAAGACTATTTGTTTATCTTAAATATAATTTTTTTCATTCTTGTGTTTTCTTTATCAAACAAAAGTATTGATTTATGTAACATTTCTCATGTCATTTTCTCTTTTATTACTAAACAGGAAAATTGTATATGATTTCTCAACCAATTTTATTTATCAGCACAATTATGGTCAAAGTTTGAGTTTGTTGTGTATGGCTTATTTGTGTTGCTTTATGGTCAAAGTCTGAGTCTGTTGTGTATTGCTTTGTTCCGAGCCTATTTGGTTCGGTTGATGGGACTAGTTAATGTTACGATCGCTGTTTGGTTTTTCCTATTTTTTGTTTGTGGTCCTTGTGCGACATGTTATATTTGGATGTGTGGGTGATCGTTTGTTCCTTGATCTCTCAATCATTGTACGTACTTTTGTTTATAGCTTATACAGCTTGTCGGGAGTGTTTTTCCAATTT
>JAOXNX010000035.1:505420-526034 GCA_028566075.1 Solidago caesia
CTCTGTTACTAAGGGACTCGCATTGCAACCGAAACACTTCTTTAGGGATCATCATTGCTAAAAAATCAAGAGAGGGACTACCGTTGCAAAAAGTGACAAACCACAGGGACCATTCTTGCATTTAACTCATATATATATGATGAAGATAAACTTAACACAATATAATTTCTATACTTGTCTTTCATTGTAATCCTGTTGTACTGAGCTTAATAATAAAAATCCCTAGTTGCAGCCGTGGATTAGTTCACACACATTATGTGAGATACCACGTTAATTCTCGTGTTCTTTATTTATCTTGTTATTCTTCCGTTGTGCAACCTGATTACTAATAGTGATCTTGTGTCTATTAATCAGAACCCGATTGATATCATGTTGATTGATTAGATTCGATTCCTAACAGTTAACCACCACGGCTGCCACCTCCGGCAACTTCCGGCCGCCACCACTACCATCATCACCAACTTCGATCACCTACAGCCGCCACCATCACCACCAACCCAAACTGAAAATAACGAACCTCCACTGTCTCCTTCTGGATTAATAAACGAACCACAAAAAACCGCCACCACCGCCAACCCAAACCGCAAATAAACCACCACAACCAAAGAAATCGAGTTCAACAAAATACCCGTGGACGTCTGAAGAAATCGCAACAAAAAAGGTGTACTGAATTTTGTTCAGCCAGATATAGTTGTTTAGCCATGCCCAATTTTGTTAATTCGACTAAGGAGTCGATCAGACATAATTAATTCGAATTTGACTTGAACGGGGACCCAGATGAATTCGAGCATTCATACATGATATACTTCAACGAAGTGCCATCCATGAATGGTTCAAATATAATGGGAGATATTCCCAAAGTATTTCATCCATACATAAGAAATATAAAAAATGTTAAAAGTGATGGAAATTGTGGATTTCGAGTACTAGCTGTTTGCTTCGGTGGTCAGGGGTTCGAGTCCTACCAGGTTAAGACAACATATGCTAGACCTCCCGATATTCGCGAGTAATCCACACCTTTCAAAAAAAAAAAAAGTTGTTTGCTTCGGGCTTGATGAAGAAAACTCTTATGAGTACATTCAACAACAAATGAGAGAAGAGTTACAAAATCGATATGATGTCTACAAAAATAATTCATCAGGGATGTAAATTCATTGTATCATGACTTGTGTTTCTTTAGGTCTCCCTATCTGCCAGAACACTGGATGAAAATGCCCAAAACAGGTGTTCTTATTGCTAATGTGTTTGGTGTGATCATCTATTCTTTAAGCATGTCAGGCAGTTCGACTATTTTTTCTTTTTGGAGTGATCCAAAAGAGAGTCAACCTCACAAAGCTCTTAAAATTGCCCTAGTAAATGATGAGATGCATTATGTCATGGTTGGATTACAAGGAGAATACCCAATGCCATATTTGAATTTTAACAACATTTGTCAGTCTGCACTTAGATGGGAAACCATGTATAAGCCGCGTCTAGAACTATATATCAAACTTTGTGTTTGTGAAAGTGGTTTTGTCGATGTAAGTGATTAATTATTTTAGTGTTTGTGCATTTACTATTTTTTTTTTATTATAAACTCGTATCTTTATTTATTTATAATCAACTTTTGAACTTTCATATTTATAAATTTGTGTATTTTTTTAATTAGAGATTAGTAATAAAAGTAGGTTTAAAAAAACTTTTAAAAAAAATAGCATGGTACCCGCGTAATACGGCGGTATGGTGGTGGCAGCGGTGGTTGGTAGTGGTGGTGGCAGCGTTGGTGGTGGCGGCGGTGTGGTTATTATTATAAATGTAATTGATGTAAAATAGGGCAGTGTAGTTATTTTAGGAGTTGAGGGATCTATGTTGTAAATTATTTCATTAAGGGTATTATAGGTGTTTTAAGTGGAGATGTTTAAATTATTGAATAAATAAATGAGGATTAATTAATTCATAAGGGCAGTTTTGACATTTCGCATTGTGTAATTTTCAACAGAGGGTGAGATAATCTTTAAGAGGGGGTATAGATAAGAATAGAAGCATAATCATAATTACATAATCATTACTAATTAATTATTTAAAATAAAAAAAATAAACATTATAATTACTACATTATTAGTATTTGACTTTGTTATTTTAGTATATCAAATGAAAAAAATGGTATTTTTAAGGACTTCCATGAATTATTATTAGCAAACAATATATAGAGTCACAACCTAGAAAGCTTAGACCCACAAACATGTCAAGCTCCAATACTCTAAAAGGCAGTTTGGTTCGTAGAATGTTTTTGAAGGAATTGAAATCTGTCAAAGGAATTAGAATTTGAAGGAATTGGAATTGGAAAGTTTTAAAATCTATATTGTGTTTGGTTGACAGAATTCAATGGAATTCAGTTAAAAATATTTATATATAAAATATGTCAAAAGACAAAATTAACCTTTGTTAATTTTTATATAACAATTTCCTTTACATTTTATTATTAACATATTACTATACATCTTTTAATAATAATAATAATAATAATAATAATAATAATAATAATAATAATAATAATAATAATATTGATATATTATATAAGTATATACCGAGTATAATATATACATTACACAGTAACAATTAACAAACCAAGATATACGCTTTTCTTTTCACAACATACCACAAGACTACAAGAGTAGTAATAATATACTATTATTTTTTTCCCCAGTATCTTCTTCTTCAATGAATAAGCGGCGGATAAAATTGTATACACATAGAAATAGATAATAATAATAATAATAATAATAATAATAATATAGACATAGATCTATGTCCCAAATCTGCTACATGAATAAGCAGCAGCGGTAGACACAGCCGGAACTCAACAACCATGAATAAGCACCGGCGGTGGCTGTAACTCCGCTGTGGTGTTGGATGGTGATGGTGGTTAATATCTGGTAGGACCTCAAATCAGATTCAAGGGAAGAGTTTTTTTTTTTGTTTGGTGTGTAATTGTAAGAGGGTAGTTTGGTAAACAAAATGAATTCCTTGGAATGTTTAAACATTCCATCAAGTTATTGAAGGAATCATGAATTCCATGTTTTAAGGAATTTGATGGAATTTTTAAAATTCCAATTCCATTCATTTATCAACCAAACATTGGAATGGAATGGAATTTAGATTCCAATTCCTAAGAATTCCAAGGAATTCCATGAACCAAACACCCCCTTAAAATTTAAAGGGGAATGGAATCGATCTGTTTCCGGATGGGAAAGGATCAAGCGTACACGCATCCAATCACATACTTTACATAATAAATAAATAAATGCAATGCACACATATTAAACTACTAGACTAAAATGTTTTAACTTTTAAGTTAGTAGGTATAATGGGGAATTGTCGTGTCTCCGGACGGATTAGTAGGGGGTTTTCCTCCCATCGGGTATTTGAAATAGACATTTCTGTTTCGAGGGAGCTCTCTAGCACGGATCCGGTTAAAACAACGTATGCTAGACCTCCCGCTGTCGAATCGCGACACGAAGATCAAACAAAATTAACCTCTAAAAAAAAAGAGGTATAATGGGGACATGCATTCACTTGTAGAAAGAAATCTGTTGAGAGGTTGAAATATAATAATAATCATGCTTAAATGCCGTGACTAGTAAATCTCGTAATGTAGGTGACGCCTTTGACAAATGCCCATTTCATTCGATTCAAACTCGGATAGAAAGTTATATATCATTTTCTGAACGAACATGAATTCCATCCAAAACGAGGCTCCTAATTCATTGAGTTGAATAAGGTGGATATAATTTATAACGAGTTTATGTTTTTAATTCATGTAACGTTTATTTTTAACAAAAGTTAGTTTTGGAACAGAGGAGAAACCTTAACACCGTATGTCTTTTGAACACCAATTGATCCTTCTTCAAGGATGTTCATCCTATTTTGGGTGCTGTCCTATGGAGTGGGCCCAGGTTTGACCTCGTGACCTTTGTTTACAAGACGCTTACTATTTTATCTATGTTATTTGTTTATCATGATAGTTTTTTTAATTGTGCTAAAAACTTATGCAACCCCCTCATTTTAGGTTATCTAATGCCTTTTGTCGCGACACTTTAAAAAGCTAATATAAGTACGACAAGCTCTTCCAAAGATCTTGCTTTACATTGTCTTAATAATACTTGTACAAATCCTATGAGTTAAAACCGTACTATATATAGACATCAATCCATCATGTTGTGTATGTGGTGATTCGACTTTACACATACATATACACCCTTTTTACTTTTGAAGAATGATGCATCCACACTCCAACAAATGAATATAGATGACATACTATTACGAGTATCATTTTGCATGACAAGTCATATATGTTCGGATATACGTTAGACTAAACGGTACAAGGCGGTTTAGGGGTGTTTTTCCGGCTGGAACGCCGGCTACATGGCCCCGGCAGGCGTTCCAAGCCCTTGTTTTTTGTCCTCCACGGTTTGACACAACCGTTGACCAAAAGCTTGAATTTCTAATTTCCCATGCCAACTCTCTCTTTCTCCCCCACTTTTTCACTTTTTCATACTTTCAAGCAATGAGGAGAAGCCAAGTGTGGAAGATGCCCCATGATAGTGAGATGCGAGACGCCATCAGTTTGGAGCATGAGGCCTAACTTGACTTATCTCCGAAATAACCACCATATATAATCGTGTGGTTTCTGGTAATTTGATACCATATTTCCTCCATAGATTCTCCGATCTAATCCAGGGTAATTGTAATACAATTCTATTGTAGAGCATTGCCTTTAATGAGGGATATCGCTCATGATCGAATAGTGAGAAATCTTAGAGTTTATCCAGTTGGGGCAAGGAGCTTGGAGGATCTTCTTCTGTGCTTAGGTTTGAGCTCTGTTTCGGTAACCTGCTCTCTCTTTTTTGAGAGGCATCTTGGATGCTGACATGGCGCCATGTGGCAGAAGACCTTACTCTTATGGAACGCCTTATACCTCTTAGTCTTAGAAACACACTTCTAACCAAATTAAATACCCGAACCAGATCTGATGTATTCAGACCAACATACTTGGTTTCCCCATACCTGTATCTAACAGGATTGAGTATCTGTATTGAACATCGTTATTGTTATAGACCAACATACTATGTTTATTACCTCCCTTCAAACTATAGCTTATTATAACTATATAGAATGACAAAGTTATCCCTCATCTTCGTTTTTGACAACACAACCTCAACCATCAAAGTAAAAAACACAAATATAACAAAACAAATAGGGCAGATCTTCAGTTTCCCAATCTCATATGAACCATAAAGGCATGAACTACTTAATCTAATGATCACATTGTACAAATAAAACTTAGGCTAGGCACGAATAACTGAATTATATTACATGCTTACCATAAGCTGCAAAAAAAAAACAAAAACTGAACCAACATGTCACGATAACCATGAGACCTGAAATAGCAACATGCTTTCAGTTCTAAACAACCAGAAAGGTTTGCAAAAGAAAGAAACCCATTTACAATCCGAGAATGCAAACATTGATCCACAAACTACATTCTCGACGTTGTCCGATTTCATAATGACATCAAAGTACGAAGATCGGCTAAATTTATGTTGCTTTTCTCCTCCTTTCCCTTCTTACAAAACGCGTCCTTAGCTAACTTTTGTTTCTTTTCTTGTAACAATGAAATCCTCTCATCAATGCTATCCCTAGCAATCATTTTCACAACCTTCACTTCCTTCTTTTGGCCGATTCTATGGACACGATCCATTGCCTGTTCTTCGACTGCCGGGTTCCACCATGGTTCCATTAAGTACACTCTCGAAGCCATAGTGAGGTTTATGCCCATTCCAGAAGCTTTGAGACTCGCTAGCAAAACAGTGGGTCCATCCGGCCCCGGAACTCCAAATTCTTCGATCACATCTGCTCTCTTCTTTGCAGTCATTGCTCCATCTAAGCGCAGAATCTTGAATCCTGCTTCTTTTAATGGTTCTTCAATTAAAAGCAACAACTTACGAAATTGAGAAAATACAACGGATTTTATGGATGGATCTTCTTTTCTTGATGCTTCTAAAAGTTCTAAAAGAGCCGTGACTTTGGAAGATGCTTTACTGCTGGATTTATCAACCTCATTGGTGTACTCAGGTGGTGGTGAAAAAAGGTCAGATTCAGATAGTTGGCGTCGGCATAGAGGGCACAAAGATCTAGAGTTCTTTAGGGTTCGGGTGATGCAATTTTGACAGAAAATATGAGCACAAGATGTAATAATAATTTTGGATGGTGGAGAGAGGCAAATTGGACAATCCAAGTCCTCACTATCTTGTAGTAGCATAACTAGCTTCTTAAGAAGTCCCGGGTTGTTGGATGCGTCTGCAAGTTGAATTTGAAACAGAATATGATCACTTGTAAAGATAAAAAAATGTAGACTGACAATATCAAGAGTTATCACAATTTGACAGTAGTTAGCTGCAAAAACACAGAGTTACATACTGGTTGACATCAATGAATCTTGGTTCAATGAGTCTAATCAAACTTTATTTACATTTTGCATAGAAATAGAAGGCAACAAGCTGCATTGCTAATCCTTTTTGTATAGCAAAACCAAGACGTTTAAAAACCAACCTAGAGGTGGAAAATGGGTGGGTCAATTGGGTTGAGTGATGGGTCAAAACATGTACACTTTTTTATAGGACTAAGAGGTCATGTAACGAGAAAGATGTATCCTTGCGAGACTTGCACTAACAGCTTAAGGGTTACAAAGATCCACCAAATACCATTGGACGAAAAGCCATTTGATACTTGGCTCTTGTACCTGCCTTACTAAAATGGAAACTTCACTGCATGGCTGTGATATTAGATAGATTGCCTACTTTGGTTTGCATGAATTAAATAAACTTAGTGTAAAAAAACTGTGTACTACGGAAGAAACATTATGTGTGCTTTATTGAATGGTAAAAAGTAGCTTGTTGCATAGATCGGTAAAATGTGTAAATATGTTACATTCTCGTGCAGTCTGCTCATATTATCTATGATCTTAAATTGACACCGTATGAAAAATTAAATAGTAAGAAACAAGTGAAAATACCTTCAAATTTATCGGACGAGAGTGAAGCTCTAACATCTGAAGGGACCAATTCTGTATGTGTACAGATCTGGCGAAGCCGTAAAATGATGCTCAAAACAGTAGAGTAATTGTGTGTCACACTTCCTCTCTCAATATAATTCACAACAAACTTCTTTGCTTCAGTTTCCATCTCATCATACAACTTCCGTTCCTCTGCACAAAGCTCCACATTACATGTAAGGATAGTTTTTGTAGGCAACCCAATCAAAGACTTCTCTTTTGTTCGCCTCAAAGAAATTGTTGCCATCAATGCCTAAACACATTAAATAAAAAAAAATTAGAACCATAAGTCGAACACAAGAATCCACATGTACATATAAATGGGGTTATTTGGTTTATATTGTTTTTTCCTAGCAGATCAAACTAAAAAACTGAGCTAAAAGGGAAACATGTCAAACTGCTTGAATGCCATCCGAAGTTTAGGTTCAATGTTCACCGTTTCATATATCATTTTATTTTAGAATATAGATGATCATTGTAATAGAGTAACACAGTTTGAGGGTCAATCCAACCCAGACCATATTAAAAAACACAATGTCCAAACTTGAACCCTTTTAAACCCGTTACCCAAATCGTACAGCCCATCCATTTTGTTACCTTTGAAACTAGACCAAAAAATAGTTTAACGGTCGTAATAGAATAACTCAAAGTACCTGGAGCCTTGAGAGCCCCTTTGTATCTCCTTGAGAAATGGGCCGTTGCACCAAGCTATCCCAATAGCTTTTGGTAGAAAAGGGGTCGAATTTTAAAAATGCCATGAGAGAGAATAAGTCCATCGAGCCATTTTGTATAGGTGTCCCAGTAACAACCCATCGCCTTTTAGCATTCAACTTAGTTACAGCAGTACTTTGTTTTGACATATGATTCTTGATTATATGTGCCTCGTCCAAGATCACTCGCCACCACTCTATCTTCTTTATGGGATCATTAGGTAAATCAAGTTCACTACCCAATGTACTATATGTAGTCAAGACTATATCAAACTTTTGAAGCTCTGAAACATCTTTTGTTCGGTCCCCACCATAGTACAAATACGCCTTTAACATCCCACGTTTAGTATGTTCTGTCAATTGTGTCACCCAGCTTGAGAAAACAGAAGGCGGGCAAACAACCAATGTCATTTTTGGGCCAACCCGATCCATATCTTCTTCTGTTTTCCTTTTCTTACTACGACCCCTGCTTTTGATCACTTTACCCTTTCTTGACCTCTTACCACTCAAGACAACCGATGGCTCGTTCTCATTTTCTACTTCTACTTCAATTACCTCACTTGTTCCATTATCTAAAACCCTACATTTATCCAAAGCTATCAAAGAAAGCAACGTAAGAGTCTTACCCAACCCCATGTCATCCGCAAAGATCCCACCACGTAAAGGCTCAGGTCTTACATCCGTCTGATAATTCGTCAACACATTCACGAAACCATCATTATTAACCTCCCAAAATGGAGGCAAATCATCCGAATTCTCACGACGATACAACCAATACAAACCCTCCTTTTGATGAACAAAAAGATCCGGCAAGATAAAATCTTTAGGCGCTTCCATCGCCCCATTCATCACATTTCGACTCAAATTCTCATCAACCAACTTAAAAACCTCATCTAAATCACCCCTTTTCTTATCTTTCACAACCATTGATTCAGAACAATTAAACAAAGGACTATTCTGACTAATCAAACACAAACCATTCCGCAAAAACGCATCTTTAACAGTTTCAAAGGCTTCAAACTTGGCGAAAACATGAACATGACACGGGATTTTAAACCTTGCACTACCACTACGAACGTTTGGTACAATGCCAACAACATGAATTAAACAAGAATCAATTAAAGGGGCTAAAACAGAAGCTACCTTCTTTTCGATATGCCCGACTTGAGCCATTCGAGTATTGATCACTTTAATTGCATTCGAGTCGAACCGATTTAAGGGCTCTCGATCAAGAGCCACCATTTCACGCCCACTGATTCGGCCATTGTAGTATTGTATGCCCACAATGTTGGCTATAATGAAACCAACCATGTATGTTTCTTGTTGTTGATCCATTGATTGTGATTGTGATTGTGATTCTTGAATTGAAGCAAGTGGTAATTGATCAAGATTCATGGCTTTTTTTTTTTTCCCCAAGATTTTTGTGTGGGTTAATGAGGGTTTCAAACCGACTTCTGTTTTTGTGTGTTTCAAAGTTGAATTGAAGAGCGGCGTGTAGCAGTGTTTTTAAACCGAAGGGTTTCAAACAGACTTCTGTTTTTTCGTATTCCAAAGTTCTCGTAAGAGTGTCAATTACCACCTCTTTAAATTACTTCCGTCAATTACTAAATACTACTAATTTCTTATCTTTAAATTTTAAGGTTTAAAAATAAAGAAAATGTAAAATATTATAGATATAGATATAGAGTAGAAGTTTTAATGCAAAAAGGAATAGTTTTTAAGAAGTTTTAATGTAATGAGAGTAATAATAATATTACATTAAAAGTACATCACTTGAAAAGAAATTAACAATTTATTTTATCAAAAATCCTTGATCGAGGGTTAAACTGAAAAACTGGTCGGTTTAACTTCAAACAAGTTCTATCAAGAAACTATATGTAATCGAAGTGGTTAAATGGCCGGGCACGGTTCAAAACATTGTCAATATGTCCTTTTTGTGGATGGTGACTTATTTTATGAGTTGTAAGTTTATTATTATAAAAATTACTATAGAGTATAACAAGCCGTATTTAAAGCAATTATTTAAAACGAAAATATATTAGAACATTTTATATATATAATATAAAAATTCTATAATTTGGTAACCCAAATTTGATGGATAGTGAGTGTGATTAGTGTTAGAACATGCAAATTACACCAAATATATATTTGATATATATTGATTGATGCATAATTTTGACCCAGCCTCTCTATATCTCAATCATGTTATCTGGGGCATGGATTCTCAATGCAAAAATAATGTACGTAATAATGATAATAATATTCATGCAAACATGCTTATATCAGGTGAATTCCAATCCGGATTCTGATGAGATTGCGACATTACCCGGCCAACCTCCCGTCGGTTTCAAGCAATTTGCAGGGTATATCACCGTGGATGAAACCAAACAGAGATCTTTGTTTTATTACTTTGTTGAAGCTGAATCAAATCCATCTTCCAAACCACTTGTTCTTTGGTTTAATGGAGGTCATTTGACTAATTTTAGTTTTCGTTCATTTGCGCAAATGGGTATTTGTTTAGTGCAAAAAATTTGAAATTTATTTGGTATTATGATGTTTTTGCAGGGCCGGGTTGCTCGTCTGTTGGAGCTGGGGCTTTTGTTGAGCATGGGCCTTTTAAACCAAGTGGTAGTGTCCTGTTGAAAAATGATTATAGTTGGAATAAAGGTAAATCAGTAACTTTAATTTTTACCATTTGTCCATTTGATTATCAACTTTGTTACATATGTATGAAACTGATTACCCGAAAGTGATTTCATTTTAAGACAAGAGTCTTTTTAATTGTCTGATATATCTTGTTTATGCAAGTTTTTGATGTGTCCGTGATCATGGGTTTAGGGGCGAAACAATCATACCTCATCAAACTTTGTTGGAATGAATAACAAGGCCAAATTATGCTGATTTTTTTGCCTATGTGTCCTTTTGGTGCATGCATATGCATGTTTTGTGTCTGCGCATTTTTGGCAAGGGCATATCCTTACAGTTCTTGCCCGTAGCCGTATGACGGGCTTATCACAAGATGGCACTGTCCCACAATTGCAAATGCTTTTCTATATCCAGTTTTATTTTTGAAGTATGGCCATTGGAATCACTTTATGTCAAAATGTGCATAAAGATAATTTTCTCAGTGTGCCTGATCTATACAAATTGCTGATGTAAACTATATACTGTCTGATAAGTTTTGTTTCATGATCATCAAAGGATAGTTTAACAGAAAGTTTTACAGTATAGATTATACTTAATATTGTATGTTTTCTGACAGAGGCAAATATGCTGTACTTGGAATCACCTGCTGGAGTGGGATTCTCTTATACTGTAGAAAAATCGCCAGTCAATGATGTCACTACAGGTTTTTTGCTTCTTATAAAGAGTGTGAATCATTGGTTAGGGTTGAAAATATGTATGTGGCTCTTTGTTTTTGTAAAATATTATTATTATCGTTAATTTTGTCGAATACAATTTTGATGATCGCAGTCAATGACAATGAGCAGAATGTAATTGACTATTGTTTTCTGACTTCAGCTGGTGATAATCTTGCTTTTCTTGAGAAATGGTTGGAGAAATATCCAGAGTACAAGAATAGAGAGTTTTACATTACAGGCGAAAGTTATGGAGGTAATATATGCAAAGAGCTTCCAAAACGGATCAGTTGTCAAAATGTGCACATTATATGCATGTAATCCATTTAGTATTAAGCTAGGCTTGTTCAAGTGGTTGAGGCTTATGTCGGATAATTTAGAGGTCTATATGGGTTAATTGATAAGGGCAATAATTCATGTCCTCGGGTGCTGACTGTGTTGTGTTCATTATGTGTTCGGTTTAAGGATATGATCCCTAACACAGGTTAACAATGAAGTCATGAAGATTCTTTTCTAAATAGTGATTCCTAGAAGAGGCAAAATAGGCCGGTTTGTGTGAAGGGTCAAAACGGGCAAATTCTAGTATTGATCAAATCAGGTTAGGTTGACCCGTAAATACTTTTTTGGTCATTGCTTAAATAATTACACACTATAATTTATTGTTTGAAAGGCAAAGAGTGACACACATACAAACCATCTATTACTTAGACCAATCATCTCAACTGAGGCTTGAACCCACAACCTTTTAGTTGATGAGTCATTCCAATGCGGTAGATAACTAAATGGCTAAATATGATGATAAATGTTAGAGCACTACGACAATAATAATCTAGATCATTAGATGGAATGACTTAGAAGGATGCATGCGTGAAAAATACATATTGGGCGGCTTCCAACATGTTTCACGCATTTGACCCGTTTCTTTTTTTAGCTACTTATAATTTTAGCTCAACCCAAGTCAACTCATTCATAAGTGATGGGTCAAAATTTTCTTTACTGTTGATTACATTATGCAAACGTTAATTCTCTCCTACAGGACACTATGTTCCTCAGCTAGCAACTCTGATAGTTCACTCAAAAGTCGAGATCAATCTGAAGGGAATCTCAGTGAGTGAATTCAATGATACGTTCTTATAAATCGCCCTATTTTTTCCTTAATGAACTTAACTTTTGTGGTGTAGATAGGTAATCCACTTTTGGAATTCGATACGGATTTCAATTCAAGGGGAGAGTACCTTTGGTCTCATGGTTTGATATCAGATGCTACGTTTGACATGTTGAATAGAGTATGCAACTACTCCACTATAAGAAGACAAGGCAACTTTAAGTCTATCACCCCAACTTGCTCTCATGTTGCAAATCAAGCTTCAAAAGAGATTGGTAGTTTTGTTAATGATTATGACATCACACTCGACGTTTGTTTGTCAAATGTTTTCTCACAAACACAAGTTCTTGAGCAAAATGTGAGTTAAACAACTTCCCAAATGTTCTTTTATGGTTAATAGAGGTACCAATTTCGACCCATTAGTTTATGAATTGGGACGGGTATAGTGACTGAATGAGTCAACTGGGTTGAGCCTGAGCGCACCCAATATGTATTGCTAATGCATGATACCTCAAAAATCAATTTATTAAAATGAAAATGATTTTTGTCTGCACCTAATTGAACAAAACAAGTAATAAAGGAAAATACTGGACAAAAAACTGTAATGACATGAATTTATATATAAGTTGTATAAATGAAAAAGCAAAAGAAAATACAACGTTAAAAAAAAAAAAAAAAAAAAACTGTTTCTAGCCAACCTGAGCCAAACCAAAGTTACCTGTTTTGACCCATTACTCAAAGTGTTTGACCGAATCATCTTGCGACCTATAGTGATATTGATCAATATTCTTTGTGTCCCTAATGAATGTGTTTACTTGACAGCAAGATATAGAGAAAAAGGTAGATGTTTGCGTGGAGGATGAAACAACTAAATACTTAAACCGAGAAGATGTTCAAGCCAGTCTCAATGCTCGCCTTGTGGGTGTCAATGAATGGGCCGCTTGTAATGAGTAATACACAAACTCCAAGATTCTACTCATACCTATGAATCCAACGTCGTATATTAACAAAAACTGTATTGTCTTTATTGACAGCAGGGCTTTAAACTATGACATGAACAGTATGGAGGAACCAATGACTCCTGTGTTGGCCTCCCTTCTCAAGTCTGGCCTCAGGATGTTTATTTACAGGTCAGTGTAGTAGTGCCTGTCTCCAATCCCCACTAATTAATAGTCCAACAATAACAACTTAAGCGGAGCGCTTCTGAATGTGTTCAATTATTGCTATCGTATTTATCCCGTAATCCAGTTACATTGGTATCCTGAACCTTGATGATGTGACAACCATATAAGTTGACATGTCATTAAACCAGTTTACAAGTTATAAGAGTTCTTAGTTCTTACACATACAAAAGAAAAATCGGAAGTTTGTTACATACAAAAGAACAAGTTTTAAAGTAGGATACATACTATACATTTTCATGCATAGCTAAGGAAGATCAAACCTTATATGATAAGATAAGAAAGATTAAATAATGTATTCCAATTCATTTGTATAAGAACCATACAGACGTGAGACGTCATTTGTATACTGTAAGTAAGCAAAACTTGTCCAATCAGTGACAGAACCAGAATTGAAAGTGACCGTAGCACAAATTTTTTTCGCTAGCTTTGTATCGGCGTAAAGTAACGATAACGGCTAGATTGTTACAATTTTTAGCAATTTTTAAGGATTTTTGGCTATTTTTAGTGGGTTTTAAGAATTTTTGGCAATTTTGGTAGTTTTTATTTCTCATTTAGGCAACAAGCATATCTTTACAAGTTTTATTGATAGGAAAATCTTTCGAAAGTTTAAGGGTAGTTATATTGACCGGTATCCCATATTTATTTGACCCGTAGCAGTGTAGCACCAATAAAAAATATATCATTTTTTAGAAAAATTAAACTACATGGATTTAGCGGACCTCTAGCCCGGGCTACCCCTATTATACATGTGGTTCCACCCCTGTGTGCAATATTATTAATCTCTTTACATAACCTTTTACAGTGGGGATCAAGATTCGGTCATACCTTTAATCGGGACACGACTAGTGGTCAATGACCTGGCTAATCAATTAGGATTGAAAATAAGCATACCATACAGGTCATGGTTCAGTGGCAACCAGGTTCGTTCACTTCTATTGTCGAAATTCATGTTTACCTGGCTAGAATATTTTAGCTAGAGGTGGCAGTTTTGAGTCTTTTATACGGAAACAAGTCTATTCAGGATGTCATACATTGTTCTATTACAAAAATCATACTGTATCATTCTTTAACCATATACTGTAGTTTCGTAATCATATTCAATACACTACTTATTAGTGGAATGTGGACCAAAAAATGTTGGTGGTTCGGGCCAACCCAAGGTGACTTGTTTGACCCTTACCCACCTGACCTCTAACCCGTCCGTTTGCCACCTCTACAAGTAGTATTCAGGTTTCATTTTTTTTAGTTACCAAGTTCACTTTGGGCAGGTTGGTGGATGGACACAAGTGTATGATGATGTTCTAACTTTTGCTACTATTAGAGGGGCGTCGCACGAAGCTCCATTTTCACAGCCAGAGCGGTCGATTAATCTATTCAGAGGGTTTTTGAGTGGGAAACCATTGCCATCAGAAGACGACATCATGCAAAAGAATAAAAACCCACATCCATCTTCTTTAGACTAATAAAAAACTGTTATCACACAATTCTTGGCATTTTTTGTTTCAGTAAATAAATTCCTCGTTCAACCGATGTTGTGCCATTCATCTCCAATAAGTCTGAACAATGTTTTGATGCGCAGGCAGTCTCAAAGATTTATGAGCTTTTTGGTTTTTAGGATTAAGCATCGCATCAGTTACTAGCAGATTCAGGAACCATATATATCTCCCTCTCCTACTAGAGGAGCTTTTGGAAATACATCACCAAAGCTGATGTGGCGTAAAAAGAGGGCTGCCACATTGGATTTATGATGTAATGGATGATGAAATTTATATGTATTTTGTGGTGTTTTAAGTGTGTGTGAGAAACTTATTTGAGAAGCCTTATTATTATTATTTTTGGCTTCTTTGAGAAGCCTTATGTCTATTCATTAAAAAGAAAAAGAGGGCGGGTGTTTTAAAATTGAAAATTTTGTCAGATGAGATGATAAAGCTTTTTACATCTTCTCTCTCCATTCTCTTCTTTTCATCTTCCTTTTCACTTTTTTTCCCCCTTCACACAGATCTAAAATCTTCATCTTCATATTCGGGTTATCATTTATCATCTAAATTTGTTTCTGGTATTACATCACCAAGATTTTTGCATCAGAGGTATATATCCAAGCAAGGTATGAACAAACTTCCTTCAAAATCTGTTTGCACACGGGTTTTAATCGGAGTTTTGAAGATTTTTGAAACTTCCTCTGTTTTTTCTTCCTTCAACAACTCAAGGTGATTACTTTTTTTTATGGATGTACATGTATATTTATATATATATATATATATATGTGTGAATTTTTTATTAATAATAATAATAATAATAATAATAATAATAATAATAACAACATTTTATATTGAATGAAAAAAATTCATAATAATAAAAATTCATATTCTTGGTACTATAGTAACAATATATATATATAGTACAAGCACATGGAAATATTTGTATGAAGTTTGACTAATTTGGTCTACGAAAAGACTCGATGGTATCATGGTATTACTATAGTACCAAGAATATGGAATTATCAATTATATATGATCTTAGTAAAAAAATTGATTACTTTTGTGCAATTATGTAAAAGTTTAAATGTTTGGATTTTATTATGTATGGCAGCAAATATGGATGGATATAGGTGAAAATGAACCAGAGAAAAATGTTTAGAAAAATGTTCAGATTTGAATCTTTGTTAGTTCAGAATTTGTTAAGTTCAGATTTGGATCTGAGCTCAGTTCACCTCAGATTTGAAATCTGAGCTCACTCCAATCTTTGTTAGTTCAGAATTTGTTAAGTTCAGATTTGGATCTGAGCTCACTTCAGAATTTCCGAGCTCACTTCAGATTTGAGATCTGAGCTGACTCCAGAAATTCTGAACTCACCTCAGATTTGAAATCTGAGCTCACTCCAATCTTTATTAGTTCAGAATTTGTTAAGTTCAGATTTGGATCTGACCTCACTTCAGAATTTCTGAGCTCACCTCATATTTGAGATCTGAGCTCACTCCATAATTTCTGAGCTCACCTCAGATTTTATATCTGAGCTCACTCCAGAAATTCTGAGCTCACCTCAGATTTGAAATCTGAGCTCACTCCAGAATTTCTGAGCTCACTTCAGATTTGAGATCTGAGCTCACTCCAATCTTTGTTAGTGATGGATATAGGTGAAAATGAACCACAGAAAAATGTTTAGAAAAATGTTCAGATTTGAATCTTTGTTAGTTCAGAATCTGTTAAGTTCAGATTTGGATCTGAGCTCACTTCAGAATTTCTGAGCTCACTTCAGATTTGAGATCTGAGTTCACTCCAGAAATTCTGAGCTCACCTCAGATTTGAAATCCGAGCTCACTCCAGAAATTCTGAGCTCACTTCAGATTTGATATCTGAGCTCACTCCAGAAATTCTGAGCTCACCTCATATTTGAGATCTGAGCTCACTCCAGAAATTCTGAGCTCACCTCAGATTTGAGATCTGAGCTCACTCCAGAATTCCTGAGCTCACCTCAGATTTGATATCTGAGCTCACTCCAGAATTTCTGAGCTCACCTCAAAAATTCTGAGCTCACTCAGAAGGTCGTTCAGATTTCTGAGGTCCTTCATCTGAGATCCTTCAGAAATGGGTTCCCAGTTATGAAAAGAGTTTCTTACACATACAACATATCATTGGACACATCGACGCCGCCCATCGGGCGGCTCGAACCTCCAAGTTACTTTTTAAACTTCTTTATTCTAATAAACATTTCCATTAAAAATTTCCATTTTTCAAGAGGAAGTAGTCCAAAATGCCTCCAACAAACAGGTTGCCATGGGCATACCAGATTTCATGCTTCAATCAAAGCTCAAAAATGTCAAATGGGCAATCAAGGAATGGATAGGAAAAGAAAAAGAGAATGATAGCAGGCATGCTATAGAGCTAGAATTAGTTATGGAGGATCTTGAGATGCTGGCCGAGTTCAGAGATTTGACAGAAAACGAGATAAAAGTGAAGGTAAATGCCAAAAAAGAATTAATGCTAATGGAGGATGCTAAACGAAGTGACCTTAAACAAAGAGCAAGGATAAAATGGGCAATTGACGGGGATGAGAATTCATCATTTTTCCATGGATGTATCAACGCTAGAAAAATGACAAACAAGATAAACGGTATATGGGTGGATAACAAATGGGTTGACGACCCGAAGACAATTAAAGATGAAGAAGTGACTTTTTTCGCTAACAAGTTTAAGTAACCGTTAGATATCAGGCCCAAAATTGTATGTGAAGGTATTAACAAACTATCAAGACAGGAAGCCATGGGTCTCATTGAACCTTTTAAGGTAGATGAAGTCAAAGAAGCAATAGCACCAGGACCAGACGGTTTCAATTTTGCATTTATTAAAAGGTTTTGGGGAATTCTCCAATATGATATTATGGAGATGATGAAGGTCTTCCATAGGGATGGGGTCATCAGTAAAGTATGCAATTCAACTTTTTTTAACACTTATACCAAAATCAAGTGATCCATTGTTTTTTAATGAGTTTAGACCGATCTTATTATTAGGGTGCATCCCTAAAATCATATCGAAAATTCTGGCTAATAGAATCAAAAAAGTTATTGGATCGGTTGTCTCAGAGACTGAATCTGGTTTCCTTGAAAAGCGTTGTATTCTTGATGGCCCGTTGGTTGTAAACGAAATCATTTCAATGGCAAGAAAAGCAAAGTATGAAGCTATTCTCTGTAAATTAGACTTCAACAAAGCCTTTGACAGCCTAAATTGGTGCTTCATAGATTCAATACTTGAATAAATGAATTTTCCTCCAAAATGGAGGAAATGGATATCTGGTACTCTCTTTTCCATATCAGCTTCGGTGCTTATCAACGGATCTCCAACAAAAAATTTCAGTTGCTTTAGAGGTGTTAGACAAGGTTACCCATTGTCTCCCTTTCTTTTTATCATTGCTATGAAGGCCCTTAATTATGTATTCTCAAAAGCAACTAAATTATGCATATTAAGGGGTATTCGTCTTCCCAACGATGGCCCTACCATCACACACTTCATGTTTGTTGATGATCTAATCGTTTTAGGGGAATGTTCTGCCGCAAATGCCCTCGACATCATGAGGATCATGAGATGCTTCTCTTTGGTTACAGGGCTGGAAATTAACACTACCAAAAGTAACATCTTCGGAATAAATGTGGCCTCCGATATTGTGAGATCGACGACAGCCCAGGTTGGTTGTCAGGTTGGCAATCATTCTTTCGATTACTTGGTCTTAAAACCGGAGTAAACATGAACTTAAGCAAAATTGGTCGGCTGTTGTTGACACTTTCAGGTGTCGTTTATCATCTTGGAAAGCTAAAAGGCTCTCCCTGTTGGGTTTTTATTAACCGTACAACTAGCTTGTATCAAAAATGAATGTTCATCATTTATAAAGGTTTGCAAAATTAATTTCTTAAATCAAAATGGTTGAAAGTGTGTATAATTAAAACCTTTAATTATATGAAAGTATTTAATTAATCTAGTTAATTAAAAGATATAAACATTCTAATTAATCTAGATTAATCAATAAGCTAATAAATTAAACTAGCTTAATTTATCTAAGCAATAATTAATCAATTAATTATAAATGACTAATCTAATTAATCAATTGGGACGAGTTTTTTGACCCTTTTTGCATTATTCGCAGTTCAAGTCTTAAGATGAACCCAGGTTGTGTTGAATTGTCGGACCTAGGTTTTATAGTCTAGTTGTATTTTTTTGTATTCCGCTCTTTTGTCGATTGTACATTTGGGTTGTTAGCATTTTGCTAATAACCTTTTTATATTTAATATATTTTGCCTTTCTAAAAAAAAAAAGTGCGGAAGCTAATTAATAAAACAATTAAACAATTTAATTCCCTAAGCCAAGATCACATGCATGCGATTATCATTGTTATATATGAAGTTTGTTTGAAACTTATACGTAAATTTTGTTCAACTTATTTTAATGGATTTATTATTATCGTTGTAGTGTATTGTGTTACTGATATTGTTTGAAAAAGTTGTTGAAGTTGTAGTGTAATCATAGGACATAAACTTTAAACGTTTCTAGCCCAGATTGTAACCAAACCCACAAATGGTTATAAGTTGACTAAAAACCGAAAACTGAACCGAAATAGGTCCAAAACGAAAAAATCAAACCATTTAAAACCGAAAACCATTGGTATTAGTTTTCAAAAACCAATTTACTTCTGTCTGGTTTTCGGTTTTAGCCAAAAACAGACCCAAACCGAACCGTATTCATCCCTAACAAAAACAATATATGACATCAGCCAAAGAAGATGTGAACAACCCCATTGATTGCCACGTCAAAAAATTGGCATCACCTCTAACTCCCCTTTAGTAGTATTATTATAGATGTTTAGTAAACAACCTAATTATTACCAATGATAGCAATCATATATGACATTGGTTTTAATTATTATTGATTTTCTCATACAACGATTGTTACTTGCAAGTTTCGACCGCCAATTGTTGTTTAATTGCATTTTATTTTAGTTTTAGTTTTTAATTAGTGACCCGGTTAAAAAACCCTAAGTGTTCTTATCAAGTTAAATTTATTTAAAGATTCCCCATAAAACGATCATGGATTTACCTATACTATACTATTAACATTTACAGGGTCCATTGCTCGTTGTGTGTTAGTTATATTATTGATATTTACTTGTATTTATAAATTTATAATTAAAGGCAATAACACATGCATCAATATGATACCAACTGGAGTTTTTAGATCAAGGTTCAAAGTTGCAAGTATCATTAACAAGGCGAAGGAAGGTCGGCTGAGATGGTTTGAACATGTGAAAGACAAGCAATAACTGAGCCAGTTAGGATGACAGAGACTATGAGTGTCGACAGCTTGCAGAAAAGGGGTAGACCAAAAGTTAGGTGGGAGGATAGAATTCAGATTGACCTTAAGGAGCTTTGCTTATCCGAGGACATGACTTCTGATAGACACACCCGGGGGACTATAATCATGATAGATGAACATATGGGATAAACAACACTTTACTTTTAGAGGTAGAGATCTTTCTGCTTTTAGGCGATTTATACTTCGAGACTTAAAGCACACATATTAAACACACACCCCCCCCCCCCCTCCCCCAACCCAAAAACCAAAAACTTACATATATATACACATATCTACCCAAACAATATAGACCACCACCACCTCCCC